>JACXVL010000271.1:0-54621 GCA_014898675.1 Athelia sp. TMB | reverse complement strand
CCCGTATAAGATTTAGATAAGCCTTATCATGGGTTTCCAATGTTTTAGCATCCCGTAAAATTTAGCTATTCCCTTCGGAATCTATAACAGAGCAAAGCAGGGACTGTCCCTTTTCCTGATGGGAGGGCGTACATGGTTCCCAATACACCGCCATATGGTTTCTCTTGCTCACCTTTCGAGCCCTTCCTAGACTATGTCTTCCTACTCCTATCCGCGTTGTCTATAGTCCTTGAAGGGCGATCTCCGAACCACGCCGCAAATGTCTCTACCCAAATGGTCGCTCTTTGGCCAAGTATTTGGACTTGGATTCGAACGTTCTACGATCACAGCAGCAATGCTGGTTCCATCACCGCAGACGAGGATGAATTATCTCACTGCGCAAGTCGATATGGACTCATCATCAAATTTCTCTATGTCATACTATACGACAATTCGGGGACCCCACTTGCGAATGTACTACATGAGACGGATGGGGTTATAGAACTTATGGGAGCCGTTTGGATGGATCCAGGACGCAGGGGAGCTGTCTTAAATGACTTCACGTCATCATTGCTTTTGCAAAAGCATTCCTCCGGCATGCCCGCTAGAGTCTTGGAGCAAGTCGTCGCTGTATGTGGTGGCAGCCCCGAAGCCGTACTCAACATTTTGATTCGGCGCATAAAACGCAACCTACAACAAGCCAAGCCAAATATGACGAGTTTTGAGCAGGATACCACGCTCATAATGGAACAGCTTACCGAAGACTCTGCTATTCTTGGTCAAGCACTAGCATCGCATCCGACGTTTCTTATTTCTATCGTCGACCTCTTGTCACTCATGCTAGACATCAAGGGGCGAACGACAAGTGAACTTGCGGAATATATGCACATTCCCCTCCTTATCATTATGTTGCATTTCCGGTGCTGCATCGGCTATGATTGTATGGCTCAACTTGCTTCAACCAGGATAATCACCCTCGTGGAGCGGCTTCTCACTATATATGCTTCAGACGAGAGGTGTGTGGAGGCGTCGGGGCAGTTACATGTCCTGATCGGAAAGAATCTCGTCTATCGACGGTTTTTGCTACCAGTGACGGGAGCCGTACTGGAAACATCTGCGCGACCGAGCAATACACGCGCTGGACGCATCTTTTTCCGGCTAGAGTCTTTACTGTCAGAATGGCATCAAATTGACGATATGTACAAAACGTCGGAGTACCGGTACATATTCGAATGTGGCAATTCACAGGTACGCTCTTATATTAATGCACATTTATTTTTTGTCACTAAATACTATTCGCAGTGCCAACAGTACCAGGACCGGGAGGACGCGAAGTTTCGCAGATGCTCAGGGTGCTTCATTGTGCAGTACTGTAGCAGATCCTGTCAAGAAAAGCATTGGGTGGCCCACAAGAGTTCGTGTTCTGATATGCGCCGATCCAGCCAAAGTGAGTGTCATATCTATTGCTTGACAGACTTTGGACTAAATTACCCAAAGAGATAATGTGTTTATCGGGGCCGGATTTCCGATATCTCACCCATATCGTCGTATACGATTGCAAAAGATTGACACCAGAGCAATACTGTTCTTTTGATCGCCACTGCTCCGTTGACCCTGCTAGCCCTGGCACCACACAGCGGCTGGTTCTACTCTTGGACTACAGCACCTCCCCAAATAAGCGTGTCGTGGTCGAAATTTTAGATATAGACAACCGTGCGACAGCTTCACGCGTGTCCAAAGCTGCGCCTGGACTTGATCTAACAGAAGAATGGCGCAAGTCATGGGGACCTGCATCCTCCAGTACCTTGATAAGTGCGCCATTTGTCATGCCGATCCTAATCTCCTTGCCTCGAGGGTGGGACAACAATCAAGTCATGACCGCGATGTACATTGTGTCGACTACAAAAGGCGGCCTCTCGAACCCGCAAGCTGCATTCTCGGGCTCGAACGACTTTCCCCGTATTAGATGGCTTCGGCGAATTTGAAATAGAGGACAGCGGAAACTCTTGTTGAGCTGACATATGCGCGGGAGAAAGGCCGTCGCTACAATACAACCGCATTGAAAACAGACGGATGTGTCACTTCGCACAGAGCATAGACAATGGATCTTTATGAAATGACAAAAGACTAAAAATAGTACAAACATTAAACGTCGAAAACGTGAAGACGATAACCTCAGTCACAGTACATTCATAGTCATATATGATCAAAGAAAATCGGGGTAATGGGCGAGCCATCGGAAGCCGGCGGCTCATGCCGTTGCCGTCTTTGTCGCTGCAGGTCGCGAGAGCACTTCCTGCCCATAGAAATGGCCCATCATCGCCTCCGCATGGGACACTGTCAGATTAAACAACGGGTGCGTCGCATTCTGAGCACCCGGCGGAAACAGTAAGTGACCTTTACACGGCATGCGAGTAGAGAGCAGACTCACCACACGGTTCCCATCACCGCCGACTACGATAGTAGCCCCTTCCTCCTCAGTCCACGAGAGTGCGTCCGCGTAGGCATGCTTGCGCAAATCGTTGAGTGGGTCAGAGGGCGTTGTTTTCCATGCATCGAGGAGCTGTGCACGTCGTGTGGCCGAGGGGAGCAGCTGGTGCTGCGCGGCGGAGAGGCCTGACAGGCAGTAGAGCGTGTGATATGAATCAGCACCTCTTATGTCACGCTGTCAGTATAATCCTGTGAGGAAATGGATGATGGCTTACTTTGGTGGCTTGTCGCGTAAACCGCCAGCGGGATGTTGCCCGGCAAAAAGAATGTATTTTTGAAGCGCGACGCGATTTAGCAGCGAATCTACGTGGAAAGCATTAGCATGTCCTGCATGAGAAGTAGTATGGACACATACCATCCGCATCATGCCAGTCCTCCTCTGCCGCGTCGTCATGTGCAGGTTCCGGCTCTAGAACATGCCCCACGCCAAGAGCGCTAAGAAGCGCAAACGAGCCACCAACCCACCACGCATAGCACCCGTCCACAAGCTTGTTTGTGCGACCCTTCAGTCCCCCAAGCTCTGCATCTGCGCCTTGTAGCTGCACCAGCCATCGCGTCAGCTTCTTCAGGTTGATGGCCGGGGCAGCAGAGTCTGGGAGAAATGGCTGCAGCATGACCCACGATGCGAGAGCGCAGAACGCGTAGCCACCGTGAGACTCGCCGAGGGGGGGACGTGGCTCCGGGAGGAGCGCAGATGAGGGTGAGGGAGAATAGAATGGCTGCGAGGCTGAGGAGAAACCGCCCTCGTACGTCTGACATGATGCGACGAATGCTGCGGTGCCCGCGACTAATTCAGGCGTGAGCAGATTCAGGAGGTATGCAGTGGATAGAAGGCAGTATATCCCGCTGCGGAGGAATTAGTGAAAGTGACAAGCAGAGGCCGGGGAACATACCGGACATCGACCTCGGCGTGGTGTGTCACGAGGAATGACCCGTCAGGTTGTTTGAGAGACAGGAAGAAAGCGTATATCTTTTCTCTGAAACACATCAATTGAGCACTACCATGATAGAGTTTTGAATAGGCTCACCTGTCAATTTGGTCCCATCCGCCTCCGGGCCCCGGCCTCCCAACGTTAGCCAGCGCACACACAGCGGCGTAGGTTGGCAGAAGATGTGGAGCCTGCCCTGGGCCACCACCAAAGCCACCGTCTGGATGCTGCCAGGCCATCACTGTGTCGATGATTCTTTCCACACTAATGAGCGCGATCGCAATGATTCGGATGCGGCTACTCACTTTTGCTTATTCCGTGGGTCAAGCGCAACCTGTAGGACACTGAAGCTCTGCACCGTCCAAAACATTAGCCATGGCTGACTCGCATCTTGGCTAGTGTACTTTGACGGGAAGCCCTGTGAAAGATTGCGCACGAGAAACTGCAAGTGAGCATTCTTGTGAAGGGTGGGCGGAGCAGCGGGGTCACTGGGAATATGACTGGAGATAACATCTTCTGTCGCTGTCTGGAGGTTCGAAGTGTCTGTGTGGAAGCCATCGGTTGGGGATCGCGCCAGATGATTAGAGGCCATCGTAGTAATGAGACAAGAGACAATAAGTTGTCAGCTTGCAGGGAGATGAGCGCCCGCTCGGCAGGTTCCGTAGAATAATTATTACAGCCGCAACTGCCAGTCGTCGACGATCTTCTTGATTCTCTTGTGCCTTGGCTCTGTGCTAATCTTCTGCCTTATAACTAAGTATCCGCAAGAGCTTAGCTACTGTTTCTCACACATTCTATGCTGTTCGAACCTAAAACACACACAACACTCTACCCTATTTGTCGAACGTTGACCGAACGTTCTCATTATCGTGTAAACTCAGGCTGCTCTTGCTGGGAACCTGTAATTCCGCATCATAATATCGTCTCTGCCTGCCAACTCTCATGTGAGTTACACGGCTTCTAGCCAGTCCCGTATCGCGTTCTATCGAGAACTTCCACTGTTATCATCATCGTGTTTGCGCCACGCTCGCCTATGTTCGCCGACCCTGAAAGCATATGCAAACTCTGCATGGCTATAATACATGCGTCTAATATATCTATTGATTGGGACTTTGAAGGTGGTATGATCGTCGACTTGCGAGAGCTTAGCAAAGGCGGGGGATGTTCTCTGCCGTCTTATCTAAAGCTTCCACCTTCGGCGCGACACCCACAAATTACGCAGCGGACTAAAAACTCCTGGGTTGACTTCTATCTAGAGAGTGACCTCGCCGTCTTCATGTCCAAATGTGAATAAAGATCCTCTAGAACCCGCTCCAACATCTGTGCAAGCGATCCAGTAGGGACATACACTCCTAGTACGATTCCTGCTTCTCTTCGATCAGCAACTTATTGGCAGAGAATTCGACTCGGAACTTGCTCACCTCACTCTCCGTCTCTTCTTCTTTTAACATGCGCTCAACATCCTCTTCCTCATCTTGCTCCGCGGCCTTGTTCTGCACTTCATCTGCACTTGGTGGCATCTCTGCAGCTATCATTTGCAAAGGTCAAGCCAAGACAATTTCGAGGATGGCGCAGAATGCCTACGAGGGTGATTGGGCCATACGACGGGCTGATAGATGTGGTAGACATAGTAAAAGACGTCGCCTGTGCTGGTGTACATGCTGCCCGCAACATTATTTATCGTACTATCGCGGAGATGACTTTCGTTTGTGCTGTAGCGAGACATGACGAATAAGGGAGAGAAAGAAGATGGATGCTAATGGTGTCTCATCGTACCGACTACATTGCAATATTAATATGTACTGTCAAAGCCGTCTGCAACCGTCCTCTAGCCAATACGGTTCTAATTTCTCGCACGCGCACCCTCGGTCCTTTGGGAGAATTGACCTTTGGGGTGGCAGTGATTCCCGACTTCACATGATGCGGTAGTTACTAGTGGCATGCCTGCCTCTGCCCATTCACCGGCGAATCGAGCGGTTCTGTCGCCTGTTTGGCAGTCTGTGACTCGGTTCCTTAATTTTGCAATGACTTTGCTATCGGGTATCTTCCCCGCTTGCACACACGCCTGCCTGAAACTCTGGCGCATATCACTCGTCGTCAAGCAGAGCGTAATTGAGGCAGTAACAGACAAGCCATGGTTGCCTGAGCTTTCAAGGAGTCTCCACTGAGCTATGCGAGATTCTACCGATGGATACGCTCCTGACAAATGAGAGAGACAGAAAGCGATTTATCAATAGTGTAAGACACATTAAGCAGCAACATGGCTTTCTAGAAAGTGATGACTGTCTCTCATTCTCGTAAACCTAACTATGAGGGTACTTGGCTTGGACCGCTGTAGATTGTTCCTGATCGGATTTATGATGACTGGTGATTTAGGCGAGCTTGGGCGATCCTTTGGCAAATGAATTGTCGCCGGCTATTTCTCACAGCATGGGAAGAATTCGAGCCGTCATCGCTACTTTCGCGTCTCGTGGAAGCCTAATCACAATGTTTAACATAATTGCACGTCTGATGTAACATGTATTTCTCTACCGATTCTAGACTGCCACTTTGCAAGCATTGTAGACAGCTTGCGCGAGCATGCAATATACAAGGTAAGATATAAACACTTTCTCGTGAACCATGGAGATAATTGCTAGCATGTGCACATGTGGAATAGCTAGAGCCTGAGAGCTCACAAAACTGTCATCTTGTCCGACGTTCCGCCAGAGAAACGAACCACTATTGAACCCGAAGATCATGAACTTGATCGAGAAGGGTGTAAGCCTAAACCATGAAGCACGTCCACGGTTCTACCGGCGGATGAGCCGATGGATCTTTCTTCCCAACTACCCTGATCACAATCCGCAAGATAGCTACACAA
Source organism: Athelia sp. TMB (assembly GCA_014898675.1). Classification (NCBI taxonomy): domain Eukaryota; kingdom Fungi; phylum Basidiomycota; class Agaricomycetes; order Atheliales; family Atheliaceae; genus Athelia; species Athelia sp. TMB. Next base: position 48,360 of record JACXVL010000271.1, on the reverse strand, counting down.
GGCACGATTAACCCCGCACGCGCCCCAATTCTGCCACGTTAATCATCACGTAGAATCGTGAGTGTCCTTGATATGATGAACAGCAAGTCAGGTCTTTGATCCCCTACGTTTGGACCATGCAAGGTCCGGTGTCGACAAACTTGATGGTCGGTATGCCTCACGCTCAAGCCGAAGAACTCGCACCGGCCGCGTCAATATCCAGCCTACCACCTGAGATTATGTCATATGTACTTGAATTGGGACGCGATGATCAAGCCGCTCTGGGACAGGACACCATCCTACCCTCCCTGCGCGCATCTCAAGTCTCGAAATCATGGCGATCTATTGCGATCTCTACTGCTGCCCTCTGGAATACCCTCAGCTCATCACCACCCCGACCAATTTCCTTCTACAATATGCTTGTGACACGCTCGCAACTGGCACTATTGGAGATAATCATACTGCACGGTCCCGTCAGCGATGAGCGCGCTCTCGAATTTTTCACATTGACCCTTATACTCGCTCATCGATGGAAATCGCTGAAAATCAAGGATGACACGGATTCGTGTTACATCATCATTCCATGCCTTCGCAATCTATCCTGTCCCAATCTCAAAATCTTTCATTTTGCGATCAGTGGTTCCTCAAGTCTAGAAACGCTCTTTAAGGCGGGCGCGCCGAAGTTGAAGCGTTGGGAATTTCGATGTTTGGCGGGTAGACCACCGCTCTCAGCCCTCACATATCTCCAAATATTCCTTCCTTACTCCTGGCCATACACGACGTTTCGGGACATCCTTCACGAGACATCTTCTACTTTGCTTGAGCTCATCATGTCAACAGATTTTGATCAGAACGACATAGCGCTCAAGCCTGTGATAATGCCGGTCTTGGCCTATCTGCACCTCACTGCATCCAACCCGAAAGAGGCCGTGGGTTTGGTGGCAATCCTGGCCACTATCGTTGCTCCACGCGCTGAGACAATGACGATATCCTCAACAAATATGTTGCCACAGGTGCCATGTCTAGATATACCTTGGCGATTGGAACACTATCCAACATTGAAGGTGCTCGCTATTTGGGGGCATGTTGGCCCAGATTTGCTTCGCATTTCCCTCTCCATCTCGATTTTGGTCTTTATGAGCGGGGAGACCGAAATTGCGCCTTTGCTGGATCCCAATCAGCTTTATTTTACAAATTTCCTTCCTTCGTTGATGGCAATTAGGGCCCCACGCGAGAGGGAAATAGAGGTTCAACCCTTCCTCGATGCTCGAAGAGCATTAAGAATGCACGTACCGATATATTGTACAAGATGACGTTGCCAATTTAGTGAATTGTAACAGGCGTCGTGGGGGTGGCGGTTGGGACAGGACCGGCGAGCCAGCCATCAGACAATGCTTACATCAACCCCGACAAACTAGGTCGCATGATGCAAGGTTTCGTATATGTCACATTTCAACTACAGATCTCTTGAGAACGCGCAGATCTCAAATATTGATCCCACGAATTTCAAGCGGGAAAGCAAGAAATAGGGGCAAATCGCGCAATGACCACGTTTTGCAGTTGATGACTAACCTGCTCGAGCTCCCCAAGGCCTCAGGCTCAGCTCATTTCAGTCATAGCGGCCGCAATTGCTAGTACTCACAGCAGTCTCATAGCTCATGGTCGGGCGCGAGCCTGAATGATTCCTGGTGCGTCTGAAATCCCCTTGTGAATCGGTACTTTGTTCTAATGCGGGAAGATTAGCCAACAGAAACGACCGCGGTGTCTCTCCGAAGACCGTTGCCAGTACACATACACATGAGCACCCTCTCGTGGAGCTGGCCTCTGACGAGTCTGGGCCTTCGGGGATTGACCCAAGAGTCAACTGGCGCACAGAAAGTGCGACGACACTCTACCGATGGACGGGCATGTACGCAACGAGCACCACAAGCCACGCTGCGACCGACCAGCACACGAGCTGGGATGGGCTTTCCCCCAGTCCTCACACATCCAGACCATCCCTACAACTCAGCACAAGCCATAGTCCTCCTCCAACTCCTCCCGTGCCTCCCCTGTTGACATCCCTTACATCCACAATCATCGAACCCCACCCCCAGAGCCCCACGACCTCTGTTTTCTCCGTCCCCTCGTCCACGTACACCACCGTCGGCCGGAACTCGATCGCAACATACATGTCCACCTCACATGTCCCCCTTCGTGGTGGAGGGCTGGGGTTGCCGCCTTCTCTTCCGGTGACGCCCGCGCAAAGGGAGCGCAGACGGCTCAGGAAGAAGTCTCGGCCGCAGCAGTCGTCGTTCTACGGCAACGTCTTCGAGATGGCCGAGTCTCCGAGTCGATTGAACGAGCGCGATTCGTCTCCCGAGAGCCCCCAGACATCATCTGTGCAAGAAGCAAGTCCGGTTTCGTCACCGGATCCTGAGGTCATGCCGCCCCCCAGCCCACCGGTGAAGGCAACTTCCCGCATAGGATTCCTAAGGAGATGGGGGAAGCGGGAGAGGGAGACTGAGCGTGTGCAGCCTCCCAGTAGTGCGACTAATGTCCAGCGCACACCTCCATCCAGCGGGCACAGGGGTTGGCTCTTGGCGCTCTGGCGGGCATAGATCTTCTCGATGCCTCCTTCACGGTACTGACCGAGTCCAGGAGCCATCAAGAGATTCTTATGACGAAGGCAGTTTGTCCTATACATACTCCAACGCCCTTCAAGTTCGGAGTTCGACTTTGCCAACTCATTCATTACAGTGCCGGACAATGTCGATCTCGTAGTCGTCATCTCTTATCTCCACGTCCTCTAGTTCTCGGAAGATTCCTCGCGGTCTCATAGTGACACTGTTCATCGGACTTCAGGGTGGAATGCACACTTGGAGCCAGGGTCGTGTTCGGCTCAGGATGGCACTACCAGTCTCTCAATGCAATCCTGATATGTCATCATCTTCACGCGTGTGAGCGTACTCTCACCTTCCAGATATCAAGACATGCTTTTGATGCAATGCGGTGAGACCGTTCAGGCATTGGGGCATTTGACGTTAGTGAGTGAGATCACAGAAGACCTCAAGCTCAAGTTGGAAGTTCTTCAAGTCATCGGTTTTCGTGACTCCAGGTTTATGGCTTTGTGATAGCGGCAATCAAACCACTTGACCCCCAATTGGATCGAGGCAAAGCATGTAAGGAGCCCAATAAGCCCACGTTTACCGCAAGACTTTCAGCCCCGACTATCGCACTCCCCTTTACGCTCTCGTGAATCACGTCGGCGCAACTCTCCGGGAATCTGCTGATAACACCCGGGTCATGAGCATTCTGCCTGCAGGTGTTGATATGTCTGAAAGCAACAGAGAGACGTTCAAGCACAGGTGTGCAGCGCCGCATCAAATGATTGACTGCATGCTGACTATTGTACAGATTTGCAAGTATGCCGACGCCGGAAATTGTCACAGGGGCGAGCAGTTTGGGTAGCCAACTATTTTCCGACAATCTGTTGCCACGCGTTATGTGGCTTTCGATGCTCGGCATAATGCATCTGCCATTTACTTGAGTACATCCAACTCTTCTCCTGCTCGCCGGCCCCAAGGAAGATTCGCCCTTTCGGTGCTTCCTCGAACACTTCATGCAGTCTAACGGCGTACCTAACTTCATCTCGCCCCTCGTCGAGAGTTGAGTGTCACAGGTCTAGTGGTCCAGGATACACGGTGGGAACACCAGCTCTTTTGCTCTTTTACGGGGCGCTGGGAAGGAGATGGACGGGGATGGAGCGACGCTGAGCTCCGTCAATGACTTTGGCCAGTTTCCCAAAGGCTGCCGCGATGTACTTCCTTCAATCCTCGTGCCTCGCGATATCGACTTTGGCGGAAGTTGAAGCTAATGGTCGCGCTGCCAGGTGGAAAGTGCTGAACAGATACCAGCGCATGGAGCTGGATGGGGTGCGCCGTGTACTGGGTACTGGCCACGCTGCATCTGAGGAGGTCTGGCTGGACTACCTCCAGTTAACCTATGCTCACTTGCAGCGTTGGTGCTGGAGGCGTAGGCGGGGGATGAGAAGCTTCTAGTTCGTCCCGGTAGAGGAGGCGAACGAGTTCTGAATCATCGGTCTCGATCCTATAGGTTAGCATGTGCTCACAACTACTGTCATACTAGAATTCGTACCCGCGTGCAAGTCTTTTCCTCTGTAATATGGCTCCCTTTCGAGGCTATGAAAGTGTTGGATTAAACGTAATCTATAGCATAGCTCGATTGAGCCGCGTGCACGTGCTGCACAACGGCTTGAGCTCCAACCACCACATCGCATATTTCTTCCTTAGGATTCTTCTACAAGATGTCGGCGCGAACGTTCACATTCAATGGCAGGGAATACCCAGCAGATGCTATGATGAAAGAAGTCGTTGCCATGGCCAAAATGCTCGCGGATAACGCTCGCATCACCAATCCACTGCCTGCAGGTGTCGATTTGACTGGACAGGAGCAGAAAGAGATTCAGGACCAGGTGCGTGGCAGTGAATGAGTACCCGGCTACGCTCTGACCACCCCGCAGATCAATGCGATGGCAGTTCTTCCAAAACCTGCTACCGATATGTTTTGGACCGCGTTTGCTGCCAACCATCTAGCGGCGCTCGGTTCTGCAATGCGCGCTTTATCACACGACAGTCAACCCCGTGCACTTGCCCGATACATTCAAATTCTTTCTCTTCTCCTCGATCCAAAAGACGATCCCTACTTTAGGCGCTTCCTACAGCACCCCACCCAATCGAAGGACGTCGCCAATATCGTCGCTTCTGCTTTCGTCAAGGGCATTGAATGGATTAGACCAAGTGGTCCGGAGCTCATCGCGACGTTGATGATTCATCTTCTCTTTTGGGTCGACCCCAAGACCGGGGACGACGGCCGAGGGAGCATCGACGCCCCCAATCGAGGCCCGCTACAAGCCAAGCTTGCTGCTATCCTGGAATCACCCAGTATAAAACGCCTGGACCTACCTCAGCGCGTGGACCTTGAAAGGCTGGCTGGGATATTGGGTTGCATGGCGTCTGAAGAGGTCGGCTCATATTATATTCAGTCAACTCAAGATTACTTGCAACGTGATCTGGATGCCTGTGGCAAGTGGGATTGCGAGGAGGAGGACGAACCGGAGCTAAGATGCTCGAAGTGCAAGACTGTGAAGTACTGCGGAAAGGCACACCAAGGCTGGCACTGGAAAAATGGACATAAGCTGAAATGCTTCGCTCCTGTAGACTAGGAGCAGCCTTTCGCCAACGATACATTCGATACTTTGTATGATATTGCAGTGTTTTGTTCTATTCTGTGTTCTTTGCTAATTGCACAATTTCCGAGGCGGATGGAGGGTTTTGAATCTAATAGTTGTGGTATTTTCGAAATATCTAACAGCCATGCAGACTAAGATCGAGGTGCGTCGTGGATCTAAGGTAACGGACGGTTTCTGCCAGCCTCTACACCATAACCTCATAGCCTCGGACACCTTCCCAGCCGACTTGGGATACCAATTTCCATGAATACTGAACTGAAAATGAAACTTATTCTGTCGAAAGACCCGGCCCTTGGCCGAGTCAGGCTCCTTCCACAGATCTAAACACTCACAGGCTCCCTTGAAAACGCCGCGATAATCAAGGCAACAACTCCTCTGATGATCATAACAAACTTGTTTGCAACGTCTCTGGCAGAGGAAGGATGACGCGCTCGGGGGATTATTTGCTCTACACATACCTGCAAGTGACATTTTAGATCATCGAATTTCAAAACGCGCGAAGTTGAAAACTATGGATTCACCTGTTCCCCGGTGGCTGGTCTATCCTGGGACTGCGCGTGGTTTCCTGACGTACCAAAGCCTGCCGCACGAGCAGCATCTACTGGCGGTGAACACACATCAGCGGTCAAGCGCGTGTCTCCCAAACTTAAGAACTTACCGTTATGTGAGAATATCGAATAATAGTTTTTGACAGTCGTATGGTAGATCGGTTGATGATTGACTTGATTGCCTCCAATTGTAGTAAAAGTGCTCTCACGAAGGTCATAATGCGGTGAGGGTTGTAGGGGCATTTGTTATGTGAGAATAATGGTAGAGCTGGAGTTCGGTATAGTTAGAAGAAATGGCCACTGATTTAGCAGAATATAAGAGTTTGTCAAGTGGTTGAAAGTTAGGGAAATAGGAGGGTAATATGGCTATGCCCCGTCTGGAAAAGGATCCCGAGGGAATCCCAGCCCCTTCTGTCGGGTTATGGAATGGTTCTTGTTCTAACAGAAGCAAGACAAAATTAGCCACCACGCCAAGAGACTCCGCAGAAAGCATATCGCCTAACCTCTCAGCGCATTCGTCTGTGGTCGGGGCTGGCATTGCAGATTTAGGAAGGGTAACTACGCCGCAGAGCCAAAACGACGGCGCAGAGCAAGCATTTGGCCCGGAGTGACGGCACGCGCTGGGAAATTTGCTATGTCCGGTCTCCTGCAGCGCTGACACCGTCATCGGGAATGTTTGGAAGGATTGATTGAGGACATGTATAATCTCATTGGAGCGGCGTCTAGGATATAGGCATACTAATACGAGCCTCAGTGGCTGGTACTGCGTGACGACAGGGCGACAAGATACAACCTGTGAGAACATTCAGGTCGATCCGCGATAAGCAGAGCAGAGCCCGCGAGATGCTGACCTCGTCGCTCTGCACAGTTTGCGGCGACTTGATGATTCGGGAGATGTTGAGCGAAATTTGAGTGGGCCAGAAAATGCCCAAGGACCCCGGACAGTGCGTGTGATCCTTCTTGCGTTTTGACTTCTGTTGTTTCAATGTGGCTGCTGACCATGGCAAGACCGTGGCAAAGTGGGAAGCGGAGACTCTCGATTACGTAATTGAATACTTTTTGGCCTCAAACCGCTTCGACTGGCATGCTAAACGACATCATTCTATGCCGAAAATTCACTCAACGCCACGGCTCTCTCTCTTCAGCTAGCCTAGAACACGAAACATGCATTGCTCGGCGTGTTCATGGCACGACGCTGCACGACGTGATACCTCACATGCGAGGGTGATCTATAAGCTCGAGATGAACCCACCCGAGACTGGTTTGATAATGCTACGCTGTCCCTCCGGGTATATCGACTGGAAGACCCATGGGTTAGCCGAGTTAAAAGAGAAAGGTGTGCAGCTTTTGATATCATTCAGATTCTTCAGTTGGGAAAATTGAGTGTCATCTGGTTGAGAGCTCATTTGTTGAATGAAAGATGATGATACAATAAGGGATATCAACGTAGATGGTACAGAGGCGTGTTTGTACGCCTATGGGATATGAATGGCATGGGAAGGTGGAAGGGCATGTAGCTGAGCGAAGAACGGAACTTCCAGAGGGGATGGGACATGGAGGCATGCACTGCTCTGGAACCACTGGAACGTAAATGTGGGATTTCGATGTAAGCTTTGTCAATGGCCCATCGTGAAATGACATCTGTATTCTTCAGGCGTGGATCTCATTGCTAGAAATTCGGGGCAAAATGTGTAGTACGGCTGCAGGAATACCCACCCCTTCTCGTAAAGATGCTGACGTGCTGCGTGTAGTAAAATTGATTTTCACCATTCCATTCCCTCGAGCTCGCACGTGCACAAAAAGGCTGGCATGCCCCGCCTCGTCTGTGAACCACTAGCCATTTCTGTGACGAAAGATATAGTGTTTTCAAGACCCAAGACTATATTCGAAGAGAGGCCTTTTTGAGCTCGCCAGGCCACTGCTGGAGAGTAGAGCCGATGTCGATGCCATGGGAGGGAGTATGACAGTGCTGTACTTTTCGTCCGAGGGAATCTCGAGCTCAAGTGTATTTATGCATCACGGGCGAATGGGGTATTCTAAGGGCAGTGTAATCGCTGAAGAAAAAGTAGTTGTAAATCCGTAACCCTAACCTGCTCGCCGGACAACATTCAAAAACTTAGGTACATTGTTGCGGCTCGATTGCTACTAGATGACGAGCCAGCTTCCAGCCCGCTACACGCTGGCGACGTTGGAATCCTGCACGGTCTCGCCCAAGAGACCACCGAAAATCAAAGTAAAAAACCCTTGAATCATTGCAATAATTTTGTTCCCAGCAGGCGCACGAATATCGCGCTCATATTGCTACGCCAATGTTAGATACTCCTTCGAATACAAAAGCATTTTCCAAATAACTATTTACCTGCGGTATGTAGGTCGGCCTAGGAGGCGGCGCGCTGCGACGTCTACTGCCGGCCGCCACTCCAGAGCCAGCTCTTTCGCTGATCGCTGAAGTTGATGGGGGATAATTAGGTATCTGAACGGCATCGATTTGTGGTCACGCACTATCAGGAGCAAGATTCGAACAACACGAGTGATTTATGACAGTATAGTTGTTTTGACCGTAGTTAATCTGACCATACGAGGCTTGCCCGGAGTTAGTGTAGTGCTCTGGCTTCAAGGTTGCTTCGCCGTCATATGGGTTGAAGTAGAACGTAGGGATAGTCATGTTGAGAGTGACGAAAATTGAGTATTTATGAAAAGGCTTAGCAGAATAAATCACAGAGAAGTCACCTATAAGTCGAAATTTATGGAGGTGGGATCCGACCCGATCTGGTACAAGTATCTTCCAATCAAAAACAGGAATATGGAAAATAGTCCCGCAGTCCCCTGACCCGCCTATATGGGGGATCCGCGTTCTGCAAGAGGTTTTGAATTTGGTGAGCGTCAAACAAATTAATTAGAGCGAGTCCCCTTACTATGGAATCAATTATTGTGGCGGGCGCTGCGGAGGTAGGATTTAGGAATCAAAGGCGGGCAGACGGCGCCAAAACTATATAACACAGAGCGCCGGCGGACAGGACAGCAACTGTTCATCGCGGCAATATAAACAGCTCCAATGCGTGCCTATCTTGATAAGGTATTACTAAGATATTGAAACCAAAGAGCTCCGCTGGAAGGAAATTCACATACTGCTCTAAGACTGGCAAGAAGACGGACAGGAAGTTGCAAGGGCCACGATCACTTAGGGTTACGGTTGCGGACGGCAGTGTGACATTTCTTCTGTTGGAAACAAGGTGAAACAAAATACATAGAAACCTTTACCCATCGAGGCCACTTGTCGAACGCAGATCACGGCGACCTGCTCCGAAGTTTGGGGCAATTCGACACAAACTGAGATACGTCTGCCGCGAATATCGGGTCCAGATATACTTTCAATCGACATCTTGGGATTCTTTCCAAATTCCTCGTGACAGAATGTCGTAGAAGCTTACCCTGGTGACAAGACCGAAAAATGTCGAGCGCGCATCCGCAGCGCCGAGGCAAAGTGCAACGATTTTGAGAGTCTTCGTCGAAGAAAGGCGGAATAATAGGACTGCAATGGAATATGTCACGACCAAGGTGTCAGAGCGAGTAGTCAAAGCATGTCTGTATGCCAGCGGGGAAGAAGGGAGACGCGGGATGCAAAGCGTCATTTCAACGTCACGGGGTTGCGGTGCATTGAGGCCAAAAAACTGATTACGTAAGCGGTAGCCCTCATTGATACCTTCCACTCCAACGTCCATCCAGCAACATTTGACCCACACTTCCTGTTTGGCGTACTCGCCGTTGCGCGATAGATAAGACCCACCTCCCTTAAAATTGCCGCGTCCAGGTCTTAGCCCGGAAGGCCCCAAGACAACGCAGGTAAGCCATGCTAAAAGTTCAGCATACCTATGTGTTCGTGCGTGTCAGTGCGTGTCATGTGTCCCACGCATATGTGATCGTTGGCATCCATATATAATTCTAACAGCATTGGTGATTCATCTTGTAATGATGCCAGGCATGGCCGGATGGATGATGTGGACACTGGAGGCCACTTCTTGCCGGGATCAAGGTGCGCATGTTCGCTGCTCGTCCCTGCTCGAGATGGGGTCTTAATTGTATCTCACCAGCCAACTTTGAGCCAATTGTGTCTATTTGTCTGGCATGAGAATGGCGAGCTCTGTGCCCCTACAGCAGCACAACCCACAACCAGATGAACGTCCGACAAAACCAGTTCTGTCTCGAGAGTGGGGTATGGGCTTAGGTGCTTAGTCTCGCTCATTCCAACTCTCATTTACCACCACCACCCAGTCGAAAAATTCTTCCACGTCGAAAACTTCAACGCCTATGTACAAGCTAGTTGCGCAAAGTCACGGCCGCAGCGCGATTGAGCGCTTTTCAATCTCTCGGCGCGAATCTCTCAGTATCCGAGTGCTCGACTGGGTTATCAAGGACTGCGAAAATGAATTCGACACTATGACTTCGAATTATGGCGAATCACGTTTGGTCATGTTGTGATGTATTCAATGATGCTGGTAAGTCTTTTTCAAACTCGACCGAAGTAATTGTGAACCTAAACTTATTGTGTTGGTGTATGCCACAGAGATTTAATGTGTGGTATCTGTATGGCATCGAGTTGAATACAAACTCATGGAATTGCCATGTGACGATAGAGTGTTCATGGATCGCGGACGGGTCGCGCTGTGAATCAGAAAGTAGCCTGACCCGGTGACCGACTTGTCCAGCATCTTCTATTAGATGGTTTTCGTTAAATTACAGTTTACGCCTAATGATTCGTTAGGTTTTCGAGTGACCAAAGGGCCGCCGATGCAAGCATCTTGCACATAGATGCAGCGAATATGCCCGGGCGCCAGTTATGTTCTGGTCGCAGGACCACAGCACTCTGCTCTTGAATAAAGCTATCGACGAGAGTCTAGACGCGCAAACTATACCCTTTGACATAGATAATGCTCTGAACCCAGTGGTAGAGTCAACACTAATATGTCCTGTAAGGTGTGGAATGAGATTTGGTAGGTAGGCAGCAATTGACTGCTCGATTCGGGGAAATGGAAGTCCGACTCGAAGCCACCCATTGACAACTGTCAGTTTGCGCTGGAGTCCGACAAAGGAGTACGAGAAGGTGGCATAAAGCAGCGTCATGAAGATGAAGAAACTAGCAGAAAAGTCAAGCACCACATCAGAGATCACAATTGTGCAGCACAAAAGCAGTGAACCACGAAGTTGAAGCAGTGGCCAGTGCAAGAGCCACAACAGGGGCCCGCCTATATAAAGAGTCTCGCGTACAGATACCGGACCGCGTTTCACGACGACCAACAACCAAATCCAGCACCCTCTGCTTCTTGTTTACTGTCCCACGCCCTCTAGTCCTCGAGCCCCCATTCATTCACCCCAGCTCACACCAAATACAAGCAAGTGAGGCATCCGCATGAATGAATACCGGTGTGTTCCATCTCATCTCATCTTCATGTTGACTTCCACTGATGCTGGTTTGTTTGGGGTGCACAGAGAATTGGGACGACGACTTCGTCTTCAACCCCAGCTCGCCTAATGACTCGCCCTCGGGGTCGCGCATGCTGCCCCGGGAGAGCGTTTCGAGTGCACGATCTGACTGGGACGCGGAGACTGATGTAGACGCGGGTGCGGTGCCAGTGGTGGAAGTCGCGCCAGCGCGGTCGAAATGGAGTGAGAAGACGCCCACGAAGCAAAGGGCACGCGCCGCCAGTGGGACTGAAGGAAACGCAATGGATGTGGAGGTTCAGCAAGGAGAGGAAAACGAGAACTGGGACGACGACTTTGAGGACCCCGAGCTCATCTCCAATCCACCCCCGCCGCCACGACTTGCGTATGTCACATCCGGCTCTGACTCCGATTCTGAGGACTTTGGGATGGCTACGTCGCGCGAGCGGGACAAGGCTGATGCGGAGGATAGGACCGTCACTGCGCGTTCGCGCCCCCACGCACACGCCAATGCGCAAAAACACCGTACATCGCGCGCATCGAACTTTCAAGACTCCCCTCCCCCACCTGTACCCGCTCTTCCTGCGTCTGTTTCAAACGCGCATGGGGTGGAACCGTTTCCAGCGGCGGTGTTCACCGCCCCCGGAAAAGAGCGCGAGAAGGAGCGCAAGCACGAGCTCGGTATTGGTCTAGGCACGCTGCCCCCTAGCCCGCCCATTCATCGTGAACGGCGACGGTTACGCAAGAAATCGCGTCCGAGTGGCCTCACGGATGATGCCTTTTTGTCCGATGTCTCGCAACGCAGCTCAATGGCATTGGACCCATCCCATCCACCGCCGCACTCACCACCACCAAATCTTCCCCAGCCACCCCAGGAAACCACCTCACCGCGGCTCCTTGCGCGCATTGGATCAGTGAAGAAGTGGGGCGTTCGCCGCAAGAGGGGTAGCACAGAGCCCTCACACCTTGCGAGGCCAGACAGCGCCGCGAGCGATTTCTCAAACTTCTCGGGCGCGCCATCGACGTCCACAGGAGGAACGGGTCCCGCTGAAGGGCGGAGTGGGTGGTTCTTCCGCAGTGGGAGCGGATCGACCAATGCCAGCGCAGGAGTCGACACACGGAGCATGGGCGCGGGTGCCGATGCCGACGTGGAAGAAGGAGAAGGGTCATCTTCACACTCACACGACGTTCCTAATGCACAACTGCCATCTGCGATGAAGAAGCAGCCTTCTACGCGCTCGTTTGTGGATCCGGATGCCACGCCGACGAAAGCACCTGCGAAGCGTAAACCTAGTCGGCTTTTTGCGGGACTGGCCACGGGCCCGGCATATCCATCAACATTCAATTCGCATCCACCTGTATCCATCGCACCTTCTGGGTGTTCAGCGGCATTTGGCGGAACAAGCCAAGGAATGAGGCATGTCTCTGCGAACTCGCGCTTGTCAGGCTTGAGCTCGATGGGGCGTGCTGCGAGCACTACTTTGGTGAACGCCTCGACAGACTCACTGCCGTCATCGTATACGGCGGACAAGAAAGGGAGTGGAAGATGGGCACGACGATTGAGTCTGGTCAGCAGGACCGGAAGTACAGGTCACAGCTTGGAGGGAAAGCACAGACGTGGCGTGAGCGGCGGTGTGTTGGGCGCAGCTTTTGAGGAGATGCAGCGCGAGCGCGCAGGAACTCCCCAATCTCGATTATCGGCTGAGAGCAAGCAAGAGGACAGGCGCAGTGAAGGGGGGTTGGGCCCACCAATCTCGCTTCATCCACCGTCGCCCCCACAGACAGTGTCCCCGCGTGCCACCGCTCCCGAAACTCCCAAATCGACGATTTCGCCCCAGCAAGTCTCCGAAGCACGGGAGAAACTCGCCTCGCCCACGTCCCCGACGCCTACAACTGCAACGGCGCGGCTCACTCGCTCGCCTGCCTCAGCGCACTCTGCGTCGTTGGGTCGTGCGACTATTGCCCCTCCTCCGATCGCTTCGCCGTCGCCGCTTGCGACCCATAATGAAGGGGTGCCCAGGAGGAATAGTTTGGGCGATTTGAAGATCCCGACGAGGATTAGCCAGGCGCAGGTTAGTCTGAGGAGAGATCTGGGGCTGGTTAGGGAGTTTGCAGGGAGTGTTGAACGTAAGTTGATCTCTGCTTCTCATATTTTTCTCGTGCTCTATTTGCACATTGCTTGATTCACCCTTCTCGGACTGCGGTCATTTTCCGTCGCGTCGTTTTCTTGAGGATGCTCTACATCACGTGATCGCGATTACTGACGAATTTATCCTTTTTCAGAACTCAAAACCTTGCAGACAAGTTATCGCACACTATTTTCCTCCGTGCAAAGTGTCATTGATGCTATCCCCCTCTCTGTCCCTCCGCCCTCCTCATCTCCCCCACCTGTCACCAATTCGAGCTTCTTCCAGCTCTCCAGAACAGGCTCTACGAAGAAGACTCGGGCGCGCAGCAATACTGGCCCTGTTCGTGAGAAGGAGAAGGAACGGCAAAGGCATCACGAAAGAGAGCGACTTCGGAGCGCCCTCACTGTATTGGAGGGGAAGTACAGAGTGTCATGGGAATGTGCCGAGCTGCTCATCGAATTGGGCGGTGGTACGCCCTCGCCAACTTCTGCTGCTGCGCCTACACCTTCTTCGACTGTCCGTGCACCATCGCCTCTAGCTGAGGCTATTGAGACGGCTACAAGAACACCATTACAGTCGAGCACTAGCGATCCTGCTGCGCTTGCGCCGCCAATTGAGCGCACGGAAACACGGAAGAGTCGCGAGCGAGCCATCACATTATCTGGTGACGAGGGGCGGTCATTGGGACGCACGGATTTGAGCCAGCGGCAGCTGGTCATCTTGCGGGAGATGCTTGACGGGTCGCAGTCGCAGACACGGCGTATTCCTGAAGAGTCTCCGATGGCTAGTCCAAAGGTGCATGTGCACGTCAATCGCGGGTGGCGGTGGGGCGACGCGATGTCGAGCACTATTACGTTACCCCAGTCTGAGGATGACACTGGGAAGAAGCGCAAAAAAGGCATGGGGATGGGGTTGAGTGGTTTCAGAGAGCTGCTTAGGGCGATGAAGCGACAGCAGGCCTCTCCAGTCCCTCCAGTTCCTAATGTCCATCCCACCACGGATTCAAATATTGTGAGCTCGGCATCGGAGAGCTCAATAGGAGAAGGACAAGCCCAGCGCCGGCGCGCCAAGACGAGCACTGGCCCCGAGTCCATTCGCGCTACACAGGTCTACTCGCCTCCTCCACCTCCCTCCCATCTTATCCAACGCGCCTCTCCCCGCCGCCCGTCGCTTGCCTCCATTTTCCGTCTTGGCCAGAAGAGCAAACCTGCCACATCGAGCGATGGCGCTGCGAGTTCTGTAGACAGCATCAGCATAGGAGCAGAGGAACGACAGCGCGCTTCCGATCGTAGCAGCACGGAGGAGGAGGATTGGGATAGGATGGATTCGGCTTCAGATCTTGAGCACGCTGCCAAGGCGCTAGGCCCGGGAGATGGTCTATCCACAGTCAAGGGCAAGGGCCGCTCGCCGTATCTCCAAGGTCAGCCCGAGCCACAGCAGTCCTCGTCAAACCTGCGGCCGGTGACGCCGATGATGGGCCCCGAAGCTTCGCGATCCTCAATGTTTGGCGGTGCAGACGCGCTTATCCGACCAACTCGTTTGTCAAATGTGGAGGAGAACGCTCATGCCTACGACGATCATCGCGGCTCGAAGGCGCTTCGCAAAGGCAAGAATCGTTCGTCACTGCCCGTGCCGAGCCTCGTGCGTTCGAAGAGCAGAATGGCACTCAAGTCAGATTCGGTGCGCTCAGCGCCACCACAGAGCGCAGAACTGAGCGAGTTCAAGCTCGCTATGACCCCAGAAAACATCAAGCCTCTTTTGGAGAATGCGCGCGAGGTGCATTTGCGGCTGGAGGAGTGCATTGCAGAACTCAAGGTTCTGCTCGCCAGTGCTACCACCAGCTGAGTAACAATTTTTCTATTCCTTCTTTCTTTTCTTCTTTCTTCTATTGCCCTTCCGCCCACTGTGTTGAATAATCTTTTTGCCCCCTTTTTCGTATCATAATACCCCACATTTCACATTCATGCCGCATCTGATCACGTCCGCACGCATTCACGCATTTACGCATTAATGTTTATTGTAGAAACGCACTTTCACGCTTACGCTTTCCCCACACGTATTTACTATTTAGTTGTTGTCGTCGTCGCATTTACGCTTCCTGCATTACGCTCGCTATCACGCCGCACGTTCATCATGTATATCACGCAATATCATAGCCGCACGTACATCATGTCTTCAATGTCCTTGAATGTCATTTACGTTTTTATTTCAACTTGAACAAGTACATGCTGCGCTATCTAACATACAGTATAGTGCAGGGCTTGGACTAGCACTCTGTTCTCTGTTATGTATGTCACACAACATTCTCTTTGCTTTCACGGACCTTCAATTCATTTCCGACTCTCGTAAAATAGGCCAAGACAATGCTAGCTCTAGCTCTACCTCCTGGTAACTCGGTTGGCCTCTGATCGAACAAAATGCGGCTGGAGGGATCTTCTGGCGTTCCAAAGATATCAGGCGGGAGGTCGACGGTAGGAATGAACAATGCGCTTTCTGGGAGCACAGGTCAAGATTTATTCGACTTAGGATAGTAATTTGAAGGGCTTACTTTCTTTCAGGGGAATCAGAACTTTCATTGAATCGAGCATCAACACAAGATCCTGCTCGTCGGGGATCTGCATCACATAGAGCATGCACATTTCGCGGCGAATGTCTCGCTCGCCATCCTGCTTCAAGAGTTCCTGATCTATCCAGAATTTGGACGCTTCATAGGTCGTTGGTGCTAGATTAGGGCAGTTATGGTCGATAAGCATCCAGCCCATTTGTTGCATTGGTCCGCGAGCTGTCTCCTTAGGTACAGGCTCACCGAGGAGATAGAATACGATTTCAGGTCGGGCTGTAACCACATGCGTTTCCTTTGCCAGGATAAATGAGTGATTAGGCAGAGGAACAGCTCAGACGACTTACAGGGCTTCTGCCAACCATAGACAAATCATTTATGTTGGTAAAGTACGCCAGTATAATCGTCGCCCTGCCACCAGCCTGTTTCTCGGGGTATCTTTGGTCGAACAAAGTACGGCAGAACGGATCGTCTCTTGTCCCAAAAATCTCTGGAGGAAGTTCGGCGGTTGGGAGAAATAGAGAGCCGTCTGTAGAGAGTGTCAAGATCTATTTGGATAAGCTGAAAGGCGAAAAGGTCCACGGACGTTCTTCGAGAGGAATCAGCATCTTTGAGGAATCGAGCCTCAACACAAGATCTTGTTGGTCAGGAATTTTCGCGACGTAAAGTAGGCACATCTCGCGACGGATATTTTGTTGCTCGTTCGGTTTCAAACGCTCTCGATCAATGTAGGACTTAGAGACGTCGTATGTCGCTGGTACCAAACTCGGAAAGTTCTTGTCAACGAGCATCCATCCCATCTCCTGCAGTGCGCCGCTAGTCGTTTGCTTGGATATGGGTTCGCCATGCATGTAGAATGTGATCTCAGGTCGGGCCTGAGAAACACAAGTGTCCTGTTCGGAATGATGATATGGGCAATTGAGGGAGGGTTGACGCAACAAATACCACTCACAATGCTTGTTGTAGCCATAATTAGACCTTACATTTCACGAAGGCGGCTCGTTTATAAAGGCCTGGCTGAGTTTCAAATATCGGAATCCAAGTGAGCAGCGTTGTGCTAACTATTTGGCTGGATGTAAATTGGAAGAAACTGTATATATAGATAGCTGCGAATACAAAGGAGTCATTGGCAACAGCCGGCTTGGAAAATTGATGCAACTGGAAGACTTGCGATGAGCGTGTATAATCCGATAACCCACCAAACGAGAATCATACAAAACTGCCCCTTTCACCTAACAAATAGAATATACCCTAACTCCCGTAAGCGCATCACCGCAAGCAACAAAGCTTCCGTCCGGAGAGAAGGAGACGCAGTAAATGTCTCTTCTGATATAATTATTCCCACCCCCACTGCCGATACTTAGCTTACACCCACACAGCATGGCGTCTTCGGACCCAACATCTCGCAGTCTTAGAATGCCTTCTCGGGATCCAGAAGCAACGAGCGTCCCGTTGTAGGATAATGCAGCAGAGATGATACAGTCTTCTGTATTGGTTATCGGGGTGAGCGGTGCTCCATTGTGCGCAGAGAAGACGCGAGAGCCCGTATCGGTGGCGCAAAGGATGCGACTGCTGTCCCCGGATATTCCAACGTGTCTGAATTCTCCTTTAGGGCCACGAAAGAAATTGGGGGGATAGGCCTGAGGCAACCAGCCTGTGGGTCGATGTACCCAGAGCGTGAGGCGATCCGAACCCGAGAGGGCCCAGGTCCCATCTGTAGAGAAAGCGACGGATGTCACTTCTGCTCCTGTTCCTACCCGGTACTGCGCCAGCAAACCGCCGCTGTACGCGTCCCAAAAGCATATAGAACCGTCTTTGGAAGCAGACAGAATGTGCAAGGCACTGTGAGCGACGGCCGTCACGCACTGCGTGTGCTTCCGTAGAGGTTTTAGCACAGCATGTCCCATTTTTGTGTTCCATACGCCAACGGATTTATCCCGAGAGCCTGTGATGATGCGTGTGCCGTCGGGGGAGAAGGAGATGCTATGAATAGACTGGGAATGTAACTTCATTGGCCCGAGAATGAGCTCGCCTGTCTTGGCATTCCATATCGCGACATTGCCGTCTCGACCGCCCGACGCTAGGTACATTCCATCGGGGGAGAAGCAAACACAGCGGACGACTGTGTCGGAAGGCTGAGTCCACGCCGTATTCAGCTTTGAGGGTCGAGCGGGTGCAGGAAGAATCGATCGCGAAGGCATTATGTGCTGAGATACGTGCTTGAGAGAAGGTATGGTTTGTTCGGCAAGGGTCTTGTCGCTAACGTCTGAGAGTGGACGAGGCCGACTCTCATCGGGAACAGCGACCCTGATAGTTGAAGAAACAGCCTCAGCCGAGCCAGAGGCGCTTGGTGAAGATGTGATCCACCGAGGACGAGCTGGAGGGGGTAGTGAGGCCCCTAAAACACTAGGAGTATTATCCGATGGTGTAGACAAGGTCTCTTCTGATGCTCTGAATGTCGCAGGACCACTGGACAGCATCGATGTCCGCGAGCGGTTTTCTTCTGTCATTGGATGAAAAACATAATAAGTGGGTAAAGATATAGATCGAACCTCGGGGTCTTGACTTAAGAGCACGCTTCGGTTCTGCGTGTTCGTGTTCATGGAGACGAGATGAACCGTGATTCCCTTCGCGGGTGGTATCTGATCCTCGGGTACGATCACTTTGAGCTAGACAGCGACACATTTTATGTTTAGCTTGCCGAGTGCGGCTTCGAGGAGCTTTGTCACTCACTCGTTCGTTCCTGCGTGGGCGGTCTTTTCGATGAATTGCTCTCGACCCCAAAGTTGCCACGATCTCTTCGAGGTTTCAAAGGCTGGCTTTTGTTGTCTTCGAGATGTTGTCCAGGTCTTGAAAGAGCTATCGAAGCGAAATTAGTGGACGCTTTCTCGGAGGGAGAGAGATGTAAGGCCACACAATTGGAAAATTCTGATCGCTTTCGGTCTGCTTTCTTAACATATCCTTCCCTTTCAGCCCTCGACGATGCCGCTCTGGTGCCTTCTTTCAGAAATATGAGCATCCATGAAGGTGCAATATTAAAATGACAGACCTTTCATAGGGGTATCTCGCTTAGGTTCAATATAAGTGGACTCTGACTTCCTGGTTGATCCTGCTACGTCTGTCTTAGGTGGTACGGAAAGGAAAAGGAGCGATAGCACTCACTAATCGGCCGTTTACTTAGGCCCGTTCTTGGTGTACTTCCAGACGAGTGGGGTGCTGCTAAGTAGCGAGCAGTCAATATCAAAGAATTATGCGAGACTCTTCCTAATACGCACTTTGACGATCGAGGGCAGACGCGCGAGAAGGTGTGGGCATATGGCCGTTGGAAGCAGTTGAAGGCCGCGCTATAACCGTTGGTTTGGGAAGCGACGATAAGAAAGCGAAACAACTAGCTCACTGGGCTTATTGAAAGATAACACGCGATACCCCTTCTCCTCTGCTTCGTTGAAAATGCGATTCCTCTCGTTCGGGTAGCTATCTAGGATCAAAGCAGCTTTCGTTAAGAGTACTTTTCAGGGCTCGCTCGAGGGCGCACTGGGTTCACCTTCGTGTTCATCAACTTCTTCATCATCAGCCTCTGTAATCGTGATAGCGTCCATTTCATTCGCGAGTCTGGTCGATCTGACAGCGTTTTCCAGTAATCTTGGTATGTTGGCGGCAGTAGCTGATGAATTGCCTTTGAATGCTAGAAGTGCGCGGCTTGCTGCGTCCTCTACTGCTACGTACGATATCGAGTCAGCGGAGCACACCGGAAATACGACAAAGCTGGCTCACATCTTCCACCGCCTTGTTCAGTGATAAAGTTGTTGGTGATGAAGACGATCTGATTGCCTTGCACATCGTTGAAATGACTATGTCCAGCATCAACTGTTTGAGCCTGGTTGAAAGCCATTGGTACACAGATGAACACGCTCGTGGGGCGCAATGAAAGGGTGTCAGGGCATAATTCGATGTTCAGATCGAGGGGTTGAGGGGCCAATTGAATGACACCTATCACATCGGTGATTCGTTAAGAAAGCGATTCGCCAAAGGCGGCAGCGGTGGTCCCGCTCCAACTTACGAGTACAGGCTGCACAGCATGTTGAACTTGCTATGGCATTGGCAAGTGCAACGTGGCTTCCACGTGGAACGTCAAGACATTTGGCACTCGAGTTCTCCATCCAAATTCCAATATCCACCACACGTACTTCACCCTCATGCCACCTAGGGGGGATGACGAGGAAATTGTGTTTACAATTCGAAAAAAAAATTGAGATCTCGGTTACGTTATTTTCTTCTTCTTCCAATAGGGCGAGATATGGCTAACCAACAGCCTAAGTGTATAATATCGCCAGTCAAAGCAAGCAAAATTTACGAGGAATGACGAACTTTTTAGATGGCGTCTCGAAATGTCGTCACGAGATTTTTCGATATCCTGAGTAGACTCTATGTCATAGCTTGGGAGTAGTTGAAGCAACTTGAGATCTGCGAGAATTTGCAATCATATCGGTAGCATCTATCGCCGACATTTGAGTGCTAAAAACGCAATTTTGAGCTCCATGCACAGGAAAAATTGAAAGATGTAAAAGTTCAAGTTGGAAACAGACATGGTGGAAGTTTTGGCTCTCAGTTTTGCTTTGAAGATGTGAAGGACGGTCTTTGGCACTATGTCAGTAGTATTTGTTGTCGCTTAGTTTTTGTCCAGTTTTTTTTTGTCCAGAGCTGTCCAATGTCTTGGTCTCCAGTGGCGTGAAAGTGGCGTGGAGCGCGAACTGTCACGGCTGTCACAGCTCGTCACGTTGATTTCAATTCCCGCAAACGCGTCTCCGTCCTGGTCCCACACACCATTATTACCGTCACCCCGTTCTCATCCATCCTTCGACTTCATCATGTTGGAAGCAAAACTTGACCAAGCGGTTGTACTAAAGCGTCTTCTAGATGGTAGGAGTCCATTACGCGTCTAGCTGCCCGTTGTAAGTTGCTGACACCCACGCGACTCTAGCTATCAAAGAGCTCGTCACGGACGCCAACTTTGAGTGCAATGAGGAAGCCATTACCTTGCAAGCTATGGACAATTCTCACGTTGCCCTTGTCTCCGTTAAGCTCGACGCGGTAGGATTCAAGAAGTACCGTTGTGATCGACCGATGCCGCTCGGTGTCAACTTGGGCAGTTTGACCAAGGTGCTGAAGTGCGCGAAGGACGATGATATCATCACCCTCAAAGCCGGCGATGACGCGGATGTGCTCAACCTGACGTACGAGGCAAAGAGTGAGTCTACACGCGTTTTTCCGCGCCAGTGCAAAGGGCCCTGACCTTTTTCTGTTGATAGACTCGGACCGCATCGCTGAATATGACATGAAACTCATGGATATCGACTCCGACACACTTGGCATTCCAGACACAGACTACGATGCGCGTGTGACTATGCCCGCTTCCGAGTTCGCTCGCATTGTCAAGGACCTTTCAACTCTCGGCGAATCAGTTCGTATCGAGGTTTCAAAAGAGGGCGTCCGATTTGCCAGCGATGGTGAGGGGGCGAACGGCAGTGTGCTACTCAAGCAAACGGATGCTGCACGAGACAAGTACGCGAACTACAACGAAGACGATGAAGGCCCGTCTGGTACGAAAGACGAGGATGAAGATGAGGAGGGCGGCGCTCCTAAGAAGAAGGTGAAGACGGAAGATGTTGAGATGAACGATGAGGATGAGCAAGAGGGTGAAGAAGAGTTTAAAGCAAAATCGGACGATGAGGGTGAAGACGAGCAAGATGAGGAAGAGGGTAATAAGAAGAAGCGGAAGAAGGCGCCAACCAAGGTATGTCGCGATCGATCTGAACGCCTTGCGCACGATGTGTTGACCATTCGTCCCAGAGTAAGCCAGCTGCCAAGAAGTCAAAGAAATCCGACGAGGGAAGCGAGGGGGATGGCGGCGTATCCATAGAGATGAACCAGCACGTTACCCTCACGTTCTCCTTGAAGTACCTGGTCAACTTCGCCAAGAGCTCCACGCTATCCCATGTTGTACAACTTATGATGAGCAACGATGTTCCTTTACTGGTGTGTGCTCATTTCCATTTTCTTCGCCGAGCGACTTAAATTGACCGTTTTCTTCAGGTCTCTTACAAGTTTGCTCAGGGTCATATCCGCTATTATTTAGCACCCAAAATCGGAGACGAGTAAACATGGATCCGTATATTTTGCCATGGGCACTCTTGCTATCGTTGTCACCTCATCCGTCCACTGTTCGCTTTATATCACATCATCTTCAATGTCAGTATATCAAACCAACTCGCTTATAATGCACTCGTTTTTCTTTGCAGACGTCCAGAGCAAGCAGACGCATGGTTCGAAAGTAATTAATGAATAGGATTCGACTACAGATGCCTTGGTTATGCCTAACATTTGCCCTCCTTCCTGCCTTGCTCCTAGTGTAACACTAGTGCTGATGATTTCAAGATTATTTCTAACGCATGGATAACTCTACTCCCGTGTCAGTGAATGCATTGGTCTCTGCACAAGCTGAAACTTGTGTATCTATCTCATTTCCATTTAGTGTTTGTTTCTGGATCGTTTGTGCCATCAATCCCCCAGACTGAGATATCGATAGCGTCGGAGTTCCAGATCACATGTCACACCACTTTCGTGATCAGATATGTGCTGCTGTTGTCTTTCTGCTCCGATCATGCCCTCCGTATTTTATTCATCGTTGATCACATTCCGGAAGGCTCTGCATACTGGGAATCAATTACAGTCTAATTCAAAATCAAGCTAGCCACGGGCTTCTCAAGCGGCTGGCTGCCAGCCAACGAACGTGAGCACTTCCTCCTTCTCACTGTCGTCCAGTTCTCTATCGCTCTGCTGTCTTTTGCACATATGACACGAACATCCACCGATGGGCACACAGGTCTAATTAAAGCCGGAATCTGGTTTGAAGACGGAAATATCATTCTGGTCGTGGGCGACGGCATCGCTTTCAAAGTCCATCGCGGCCAGCTGGAGCGACACTCTGAGGTCTTTCGCGATCTGTTCTCTATTCCACAACCCGACAAGCAAGGGCTAATTGAAGGATGCCCATTTGTGGAGCTTCATGACTGTCCATCGGATCTCTTTTATTTACTCACAGCGCTATACGATGGATTGTAAGTACTCCTCGATATGCCGTGATGTGGCTGACTGACATCTGTCCTGAAGATACTTCAAGAAACCTTACGCAAATGACTTCACAGCGATATCTGCGGTTCTTCGTCTCTCCACAAAGTACTTTATTGACCACCTCCGCCGTCGATGCATGCACCGCCTCAAAGTGGATTGGCCTTCGACACTCAAGGCATGGGATATCCGCGAAAGAGAAGCCGTTGACAGCCAAGGCCGATATACTCCACGCGATTCATGTGCGCATCCGATTCTTGTCATCCAACTTGCTCTGGAGCTCGGCCTCGACTCTCTACTTCCCGCTGCTTTCTATGATCTTTCGAGGTACGGTCCAAGCAAAATATACCTTGGAGCTGCGCCGTCCCCAGGTACTGTACACTACCCACCAAAATCACAGCTTCCCAGCACCGCACTTGTCAAACTCTCGAGCGAGCACTTTTACCGAACGCTACTGGGCCGAGAGTCTGCCCAGGGTTACATCGCTCGCTTCATCGAGAAAGAACTCGCAGACCGTCCTGTGGCTCGAGACTGTGTCAATGACAACACGACGACATCCCATCTCTGCTCTCAGTCATTCTATTTCATCCGACTGAACATCCTGCGTTCTGTCGGTGGCGTGGCGTGTGGAAGGGATGGTGACCCGCTGTATACGCTCATTCAAGCCATGGAAATGCTTACTAGGACCGACTTCACCGATGGTGTCCAGCAATGTGGACTGCGGATGTGCCATGCATGCAAAGCGGAATTCTCCAAGGTCGCTCTACTCGCGAGGGAGGAGGTCTGGAGCTTGATACCAGAGTGGTTCGGCATGCTATTGGTTTAAATTTCTTAAAATGCATTTGCGTATGTACCTTGCTATCCATCAGTTTTGTATACATACCACCGGTGTAAATTAAAACATAAGCATTGTCTGTACCCCAGGAAGATCGTAGGAATACCTACTAGAGGGCTATGTTCGGTATATACCAATTATCCTCACTGTTCGTTTCTTCAACTCCTGCCCAGTTCTACCATCGATGTCCCTTCATTTAATGGCGTGAAATACCGGTACGCTAATCCCCAGTTCCCGCCGCGCAGCACAGAACGCCTCGATGCGCTGTTTGAACAGGATTGAGGCGGTGATCTCGAGCAAGCATGGCGCGAGAGCTGTGCCAGCTGGATCAGTAAGATCGAACATATCGCCAAGGTCTGTTGTATGCGGGGATGGAGTGGGGATGAGCAATCTCGTTATGTTTGGGAATGGTGACAAAACCCTTCTTGCCATTACGCCGTAGAGAATCAAGGTGTGAAGACTTGGATAATTTCCCGCGATGCTCTCGTGCCATCGGGGACCCGCCACCGTTGGCGGCGGGTCCCACAAGACGATCGAGAGAGCTTCCAGACACGGTGCTTGGATTTTGGCCAGAAACAAGACAGCATCTGAAGGCGTGCCGTGAAAGACCAGGGACGTGAGGAATGGCATCGTGATGCAGGGAAGGTGCCAAGATGCACCGCAAATAATATCAGCATTGACAGCTAGTCTGCTGACCGTCTGAGAAGACACCTTGAGTGCTGCATGAAGTGCAGTGTACGGCACTGGTGCATCGAAAAGGAGCATCATATTCTTCACCGATGCTAAAGGGGGTTGAAAGCGGAGTCCTGTATTCCTGGCCTGGAAAGTGACCAGCCTGCATACTCCTCCCGTGAGAATGTGGCGAACAGGTGGAATGTCTGACAACGGGTCAGTCGTCAAAGGCCACTGGTGGATTTTGAACTCGGTCATGAAAGGGGCAGCCAGTTTTGTCAACGCTGGGATTTGTCGGCGAATGAAATCAAGCGGTGCTTGTATTCGTAACGCGCGCAGTCGATGCGCTTGTGAAGGGACTAACGCAGCAAGCTTCCTAGCTGATTCTTTACACCCATTCGTAGAGGCAATTATCACGAAATCCAGAAGTAGCCCTTTCGAACGGCGGATCAGCATATGGTAGAATCGCGTTGAATGTGTGGGAGATGAAACGAGCGATGTCCAAAGTGACGGAGTTGCTAATGCGGTATCCCTCCACGCCCTTGAAACGTGGGACACGCGGATGCTGCATGGCACATCGTCTCCCCAACGCGCGTCGGGATGAAGAGCTTTGTGTATCTGGAATATGTGAGAGAGAATGTCGAAGGGGATGGAAGGGATTGTCTGCGATCGTTTGGATACATCTCTGTCCCGCTTGGCTTCCTCAAGTGTGGCATTTATGGATGGGGTTTGTACCGAAATTTCCACAGAGCTGGCTGATGGATCAGGGGCTAAAGTCGTATGCTTGAATGCAGTTAGCGCGTGAAGTCGAATTTTGCCAGGGTTAGAACTGAGTGAATTCATCTTGACATACGCCTTTGGCAGGTAATGGGAGTCGAAGATACAAGTAGGTTGTAAGCAGTTTGGCTTGAATGCAATGCTGTAGCGGACAGGGACCGATTGCTTCCCGGGCCGAGTTCCATGAAATGACGCTGTCAATTCACGAGGACAACGTGCATAGCCTTTTGTCTTTCGATTGGAAGTCAAAGAGCAAACCAAAAGAAATTGGATACGCTCACTTCATCGACGACGAGCTGTTCGAGATAGAGTCAAGAGGACAGCTGTTATTTTTCGAATCGGCAAGGGCTCCGGTAGCGTGGGAAACCCATTCTGGCCCGACTTGCCAGTGGCTGCAAAGTGGCAGCCTCGCCGAGGCGGCAGGCAGCAGCGGGCTTGGAGCTCTAGCGCTTGAAGTTGCTAAGAATATGCCACTGCAGGCAAGCGGATTATATCCGGACTATGCTCGATACTATATTGCCAAGTTGTCAGGGACCTAGGCTGCTAGCAACTAATTTATTTGAGGGTTCTGGGCAGTGGCGCGTATTAGTCTTTAGAGCCCTACTTAGATAGCTCTCGAGTAAATTCAGGAGAAATAGACCTGTGCGCATGATGCCGACGAAGGACCGCTATAATTCGTCAATTCCAACTCGGTGGCGCAATCTGAGTCATGTCGAAGTATGTTTGCGGACTTATAAATATATTTAAATCCGCGCCGTTCTCCTATTTTTGATTCGCTGGTTTACGACTTTATTTCACATGCAGACCTCGGGCGCGAGGTGCAGTAGTCGGGCACACAAGGGTTCATCAAGATGCTCGTGTATTGGCTACTAACAAAGCCCCGCCACATGACCAATGGCGGCCTCGGGCATCGATACCTTTGTTGGGAATATATGTCCGCTGTCTTGTCCATGTTCACGGTTCAAATTTGTGCCCGGCACACGCTGTCTCCACATCGTAATCTGTGTATGTGCCTTCGACTGTCAACGGTGTCTTGTAAGTTGTTGTTGCCAGTAGTTCCCTGCACGCCCATAGTCGACCGCTGTGGCATGCGGCGGTGGCACCACTTCTCCTCGCAAATAACACTACTACTGTAATACATAGAGGCACTCTCAGGCACTCTCGCAATCCGTATTTGCAATCGGCCTCCTCCTGGCCACCTGATTTCCCCACAGCGCGTTTATGAACAACCGGGTGCGCCACCGGGTACCGGCACGGGAAGAGCCGATACTGCCACCGCCACCAGCGCACAGCAGAAGCTCACATGCATGTCAGACTCCACTCATGTACTTCCCCCTGTGTTATCTTTCCATTACACCACGATGATCTTAGGCTTCTCTCCATACGATTCACGCAAGCTAAACGACAACAGAAGAACCATGGTTGTCCCAAGGGCATTCGACCTCCTGCCTCTCGAGCTCTGCCACAAGATATTTGCGCAGACGTGCAATGACGGCGGCGCGATGGGCCGCTCGCTCTCACAGGTCTCACGCGGGGTGCGCCTCGCATCCCGGCGATACAAGTACCAGAATCTCGTCGTGCGCAACCTCTACCAAGCCGAGGGGCTCGCCGCGTCGCTCGAGCACATCCTCGCCAGCGACGCCGCGCGACACAACGCCTGGGGCCAGGAGGAGTACCCGCGCGTGACCCACCTCTACATCGAAATCGACGTCCAGGCGATGCACGAGGACGCCGTGGCGCATGGGGACTTCAGCCCCGTCGTCATGTGGGGCGCGCACCGCCTCCCGGTGCCCCATTCGCCGACGCACACCCGGGCGCGCGCGAAGCCCTGGGACAAGGAGAAGGCGCACCAGATCAAGTGGGCGAGCGCGCTGGGCACGCTAGTGCGCGATGGGAAGGCGCTGAAGGAGCCGATGGAGGCGCTCATGTCGAGCGCCATCTGCCGTATCCTGCGGGCGGTTGCGCCCACCCTGCAGTCGCTGAAGCTGGGCGTCCTCGCACCGAAGAACGCCATCTCCTTCCACGGCGTCCCAGATCTTCCAGCCCTGCGCGAGCTGGAGCTCGTGTATTCGCGCGACTCGTCGCACCGCATGCCCACACGACTCTTGGAGTCGTTCCCGCCGATGGAGGGCCTGAAGATGCTCAATCTGGCGCGCTACGACGCACGGTGCATGCCGCACGACCTCCTGCGGCAGATTGCGAAGGTCGTCCCGGGCGTGGTGGAAGTGCGATTGCCCAGCGCCGGAGTGCGAGATGGGTGGATTGGGTACCTTGAGCCCCCCCGCGCAGAGACTGAGGGAGAAGAGGAAGAAGTTGCGCCGCCGAGCCCCGGGGCGAGCCTCTATTCATATCCGCCCTCTCCGCTGCCAAACGGGGTGACCAAGATCGTGATTCCTCCGCTGGTCCCGCCGGCATCGGCCCTGGATCAGCAGTTCGCGATGTCTGCAGCCGAGTACGAGATGCTGGCGAAGCGCGATGGCCGTATCCAAGTGGTCGATTCGGAAGCAGAGAAGGCTATTTCTGGGGAGATGCTCGAGCGGGAGTGGTTGAAGAATGTGAAAGACGGCAATTGGTGGCGGGAAGAACTTCGGTGAGTCTGATATTCTTGGATACGCGAGCGATGTTGCTAAGCCCGAGCTTTTTGCCCAGCCACGACCGTATGGATGAGGCGCTCTGATGCGCTATCAATTGTGCCAGGAATGTACGCTTGCGGCAGGGTGCGCGATCCCGTGCTGAAGTGAATGTGATATGCACGTCGCTTTTCTCAGGCTTGTCCCCCATGGGCATGTCATGAGCTTGTCGGATGGCATCTGTCCTCGCGATTGCGCATGTTATTTTTGTACCATAGTGACGGCCAGATGTCGGTACCTCATCGCGTTTGGACGTTTGTTAGGGTTCTATTGAATCTATTCATGGTCAATGGACGAATAGTGTATCATACTGTACTTGTTTTACCGCTTGGGCGTTGAATCGAATGTTGAATGAGACAGTATGGGCGCTGTGGAGTGAATGTTGTGGCGATGAAACCAAAATCAATTGACTGATGATCGAGGGTGCCGCGCTAATGTAGATCTAGGCCGCCACTCGGAGTTAAAAAGAATAAGGGCGAGAATTGACGCGTGATGCTATTCTGGATTTTGATTGCCACGCCGCAGGTCGCAACAATCGTGATTCGCTATGTTGTTCGAGTTTAACCGGAGAGGGAGTACCGTCTCAATTTCGAGCAGAGATTGAAGAGAAATTGTGTAGCATGTACAGACAGATAGGCGGGGGTTCGAGGGCGCATGGGGGGTGCCGTCACATTGGTGATTTAAACTTTGCGTGTAAGATGCGATCGGGTGCAGTGGTCCATAATTCAAATTTTCTGTGTCAACTGCCTTGTGGCTGACGACCGCCCTCCTTCCCCATCAACGCTCCAGCGGTTAAGGCATCTTTCCTCTTCCCCTCCTCCCTGTTCGCTTTCATCATTCTCCCTCTGCAGCTCTTTGCTTGCTTTCTATTCTTTCGCCTTTGCGCGACCCCACATTCATTTGGCTCACGTTGTCTTAGACGCCTCTGAGCACTAAATAATCGCAAACCTACACATCATGCTCTTCTCACGAACCACGCTCGCATCTGCGCTCGCTACGGTCGCCCTCTTCTGGTCGACGGCATCAGCCCAAAATTTGACAAACGATGAGGTCGCGTTGGTTCAGGCCCGGTTGGCAAATGGAGCAAGGACAAGGTGCGTTATGTGCCCGGTTGGCCCGCAATCGCGTCTGACCGGTACATCTACAGTTGGGAATTCGGCACACGAACACAAGCCATTCTCGAACTGAACGCCCCCGACTACTCCGTCACGTCGAACCACTCTCTTCCTCCGTCCAACTCGGTCAATGCTTCTGAAGCCGACTCCCTTGCAGCTGTTTTCCAGATCGCACACGACATCGTCCTGAACCGCACAATCTCCAACGGCAACATTACTGGACCACAACCCCTGATCAACGATAGCTCTGCTGGAGACCCAGCGAGCATAGGCATGGCAGTTCTGCTTGCCAGTTGGACACAGCAGTACCTCGGAGACGGGTTGGACTACTCGGGTGCCGCGACAGACCAGCTCAACTATCTGTTTGATGTTGTCCCCCACACCGAAGACGGAGCGATATCTCATGTTGTCAAGGAGGTCGAGCTTTGGGTGCGTCGAATTCCTTATTCGCATCTTGCATGTCAGGCTAACGTTGGTTAGGCTGACAGCGTGTACATGGTTCCTCCCTTCCTTGCCTACTACGGCATGATATACCAAAACCAGAGCGTGCTATACGAGGCCTACAACCAGATCTCGCTTTACCGCAGCTATCTGCGCGACAACAGCACAATCGGCGGCGGGCTCTGGAGACACGTGCTCATGGGTGATAACCAGGATGTTGGACACTGGTCGACGGGCAACGCCTGGGCAGCGGCTGGTATGCTCCGTGTTCTGGGTACCATTCGCAACTCGCAGTACAATTCGTCCATGTTGAACGAACAGCAAGATCTCATCAACTGGATATCCGAGATCCACAACGGCATGTACACGAACATGGTGAGCAGACCCTATTTGTGTTCATGAATGGTCCCTAACTTTTGACTATAGGACGCCAACTTCATCTTCAGGAACTACGCGGACCAGCCCCTCTCAGCGACCAACTTCTACGACGCTTCCTCCACTGCGCTCCTTGCCAGCACCGTCTACCGACTGGCGCTGTTCACCAACGTGACCACTTACATCCCGTACGCAGAGAAGTCCCGCCTCGTTCTCGGCACACCTGCTCCTTCCGCCAGCTCCTCTTCTGCTCCGGCGGACAGCAGCTCTTTGAGTAGCAGCTCGAGCTCGGTCCCCAGTGTTACAGCCATCCCTGCTTCTGCTTCACATGCGTCGGCCTCGTCCTCAGCTTCATCAGGGGCAAAAAAGGCGAACAAGCACAGGAAGAGAGCGTCGTCGTCATCATCCAAGAGTTCATCCTCGTCTTCGTCTTCCTCGTCGAGCAAGTCTTCGAGCTCCTCGGCTTCCGGCAGTGGCTCGTCTTCCAAGGCAGGGAGCACAAGCACTCTCGTCGTCGCCCCCACTACCACCCCCATTCTTTCTACCACAGTTATCACCATTGGGACATCCCATATCACAAGCGTCATAACTGAGACGCCTGCGGCCACCATCCCTCCGGTGATCACCCCTCCCGTTCCCACACCCACACCCACCTTCTGCGCGCTCTCGCAGCTGAACCTCACCGCGATGCCGACGACCACTGTCAGCATCAGCGCTGTAGGCAACTCGACCCTGAGCCTCAACGCCACGGCGACCGCGACGCAGTCGCTCGGCCCTTCCGGATGCATCATCCCGCCCATCATCACATACACCACGACGTACACTTCCCCGGCCCCGCCACAACCCACTGTCACGGACGCGCCCGGCACCCTCGCGCACTTTACCCAGGATGGATGGCTCACGCCCGTGGTGGACCCCTACGAATACCAATACCAGGGCAACGAGAGCCCCGAAGCGCAGGCGTTCGTCATGCTCATGCAGGCGGCGTACCGCGACTGGGTTGCCGCTGTTGCGGAGGGCCAAAACGCGACCGCCACGCACAAGAGCGGCGCGCTGCGGAACGTAGTCGTTGGAGGTGCGGGCCAGGGGTGGATGACTGCGCTCTTCTTGGGCGTCGGAGTATGCTTACACTGGACCCTCTTCTGATCACCTACTTTATTTTCTTTTTCTTTGTGCATACTTGTGTTTCGGCTACACTGACGGCCGCTCATCGCATTTATGGATGAGTGTCACCTCGATGTCTGTCAAATGCCTCGGTAGCTACTCGCACAGATAGACATTGACATTCGCATACACCATTTCTTGCACATGTCCCGTCCTGCACATATATACAGTATGTATGTATCTACTGAAACTTTCTTCTCTCTCTCTTTTCGTTGCCCTCGACGAATACCCACGTACACCATACAACCCATTATTGATAGGCATGGATACACGGAAAATATCGCTAATCATCAGCGCCTGCGCTTCGTAACAGCGCGTCACGGGTCTTGACTGAACAGGTTGATCCGCTCGAGCTCCATAACTTGACCATGCACCTCAGTCACAAAACCTCGGTGCTTTGCCTTCAGCGTCCTTCGTCACCTGGCAGTGTCATAATTACGCTTGGCAGCATTCACAATCATCCGATCTCCCAATGTTGCTGCTGAACCTGCCGGCCCGCCCAAAAGCCTTCTCTAGACGGACTCTTGCTCTGTAAAACTGCTCTCGGTCCGCGAAAGAAGTAACTTCTGTCACTTCTTGACCATGTGAGGGAACCTGCATACACATCTCCCGCCTAGTATAAGAGAATCTGGGATGGACCCCAGCATGAAACCCGACTGCGCATCATGTTGAATCTGGGCGCTTTGGTCTGCTTCTTCTTCTTCTCTGCTTATGTAGCTGCCGAAAGCGTGATCGTCTCAGGCTATCTTTGGAAGGACACGAGTGGGAATGTTATCCAAGCGCACGGGGCAGGAATGCTGAAGGTGATTGAGCCTTCGTGCCTTCGAATGTGCACAATTGCTGATGAAGTCCGCCGATAGGTTGGCTCGACGTACTACTGGTTCGGGGAGGATAAAACAGAGAACAGCACGCTTTTCAGAGCCGTCTCTTGCTATGAGGTTCGTTAGTCAGACGTTCAAAACATTCAGTTCTGACTTTTCATGCAGTCCACCGACCTCGTCAATTGGGCACGTCAAAACGACGCGCTAAGCCCTGTCGCAAACACGATGATCTCGACTTCTAATGTCGTGGAAAGGCCGAAAGGTAAGCCATGCTTCGCTCTTGCCGTCGCACGAGGGCTGAATACTTCGCTCTATAGTCTTATACAACAAACTGGCGAGTCTCATTACTTTCACCCCCGCCATGAATCTAAATCTCAAATAAGAACTCTGAGTATGTTATGTGGTTCCATTCCGACACCGGCAGGTATGTCACCTCCCTAACTGCACTCATATACTGGCTTAATAAGTACAGTTACGGTGCTGCTATGGTCGGAGTAGCCACCGCGAAAAGCCCTTGTGGACCGTACACCTACAAAGGCAGCTGGCAGCCGCTTGGAGCCCAGTCCCGTGACGAGGGATTATTCCAAGATGGTAGGAATTACACCTTTTGCCATCCCCACTGCTAAATGAGCTTCTGCAGACGATGGTATCTACACTTTCCATCTGTGCCCTTCTTTCACTTGCTCATATACAACGAAACAGCCAATCAGACTGCGTACTTGCTGTACGCCTCTGATAACAATCAGAACTTCAAGATAACGCAACTCGACGCTAACTACTATAACGTCACGACAAATGTCGCTGTAATTGATGGTGAGTTGCAGCCGCTGGGCGAGGTTGAGGAAAACTGATATCCGTCAAAGGTGCCACGCTGGAAGCTCCGGGGATCGTTAAGAGAAACTCAGTTAGTCAACGAACTAAATATGATATATGTGCTGATTTATAGCTGTCAGGTCTATTGGTTGTTTGCCTCTCACACTAGTGGATGGGCCCCAAATCCCAATAAGTACTTCTCAGCATCCGTATGTGGATTTTTCGCCGGCCTCGTCTAGAATCGTTAATGAAGTGAGGCATCTCATTCAGGCTATTTCCGGAACGTGGTCACTGTCAGCCCAGGCAGATCTGGCCCCAGAGAACACCAATACGGTGAGCGGGTACTTTGCGCTTCAAAATCAACCGCCTAATGAGAATGCCAACAGTATTTCTCACAAAATGCTTACGATTTCCCTCTCGGAACGAATGCTATATACATGGGTGATCGCTGGCGTGAAGATGTTCTCGGAAGCAGCCAATATATATGGTACCCGATCAGCTGGGCCAGTGGGGTGCCGAAAATTGTGTATGCCGACGTCTGGAGTGTAAACCTCGCTGCCGGTAAGATTTTATTCAGCTTTTCTAAGCGTATGCAGTATTAATATTTAGGTACATACACGGTCGCTACTGGGACCTCTTATGAGGCAGAGAAAGGCGCGCGCAGCGGGGGAGCAACTATCACCTCAAATTCTGTGTTTTCAGGCGGCGAAGCCGTTGGTTACCTTGGTATCTTATATGGCTTGTACTCTTTTGCATCTCTGAACTTGTTATAGGCAACGGCGGGTCCGTCACGATCAGCAATGTACAAGGCAATGGGGCTGGTCAATGGGTTTCTCTTTATTATGCCAATGGCGACTCTTCCTTCCGCAACACTACTGTCAGGTCAGATATAGCCTTCGGACGCCAGTCACCTTTGCTAACAGTCTCACAGTGTGAATGGTGGTGCCGCCGTCGTTGTTCAGCAGCCAAATACGGGTGGAGGGTTCGTCCTCTTGAGTGTCCCAGTCAAGCTGACACTTGTCAACGGACTGAATTCGATTACCATCGGTGCGGGCCAGACCAGTGAGTGTGCTGGATTGTCATTTTGGACGATATAGCTCACCAGATTCCAAGACTATGCTGGGGATCTGGACCGAATCATTGTCTACACTCAAGGATGAAGCAACGGGAGGCTGTTCACGTCGAATTGTAAATTTTATACAGGTCGCGAGAGCAAATGCGTTTTTTTCCGTTGACTCTGCTAGACAACTGTTGTGCATTAATATCCAGCGTCGAAGCAGTGCCATCAGGATTCACTCGCAGCTTGGAATTGTCCCTTATGACAACCTTTATAGCTATGGAGAGCTTTTCCATGACTCCGTTTTTGCAATCCGGCTCGCTCATCTGCTGCTAATCCACAGCTTACACTTCCTGATTTCCGGTCTCACTGGCGCTGACCATTGCATCAATGCCACGAACATAATCCCAGAGCCAAGAATGGATTTCATTCCGTGGAATCAGGGGTGGAATACTACGAAGCATAAGGTGCATGTGGATCCATTTACTTTGATCTGCCATTGCGAGTTTGTGCGCTGGCAACAGGGCACGATCGGACGGATTCTCCGGAGATCAGTGCTGAGTCACCCCGCACCTGGGCAAACGAGAAGGCTAAGCTCAGGGCTCCTCGCAAAACTTTGTTTACACAGTAAACGTTGCAGGAAATGGCGATCATGGGTACGAATAATTAAGATCACGCCTGCGGTTGAGACCCAATGAGACACCTCGCCATTGAATGCATCCGACGGCGTTGAGATTCTCACGCTTCTTCTTTCCTCTTGAACCTCTCGCAGACGATATATGCATCATGATCCATGCTTCGTATCATTCTTATGACATGCTGTGCCTTTTCTCAGCCCCGTTGGAGGCGCAATAGCTTCTCGCCACGTCGCTGCTAAATGGAAGAGATCATAGGTTACGTCTCAAACCTAGACCGTTGGAAACTGAGGTCAACCGCTGACCTTGCTTTGGCTGGCACCTCGACACCAAGAACAGGCACTGTCAACAAAACTGCCATGCAAATAGCTTGATTTGGATGAAAGTAATCATGATGCTGCATTATGTGCTCAGGTGTTCTGTCATATGACAGACAGCGGAGCTTTGATATGACATACCTTTCTAGCTCCACTGGCTGTTGCTCATTTCTCAGTCTGTCGATGAAGTTCGCACAGTTTGCTAGAGGAAGATAGACTTGGCTCTTCGTATATGAAGCAGTCTCCCGGAATGCACATTCTGTTAAGACTCAGAGTCATCGACTGAGCGACGGACCTCAGAACTCCAGATGACAGTCGGGAATCGGGGTCGTTGACCCTCGTGACGGATGTATTACCAACCATCAAGAATAGCTATTCCCTTCCAGCTTCAGCTATATTCGCACAAGTGGGGGCAGTACTGCGACTTACTGGACGTGGCAAATATCTTTATCCGGGTACTATTCATATAGAAGCTCTCTTTCATGATGGGCGCACGCGGGATGGATCAATCTGTCAGAGCCTCTTTTGCTGGAAGACCGAGGCGCGTCCCAGCATGGTCCAAGCAAGCAGTATAAGAGCCTGGTCAAAACGATGGAGACACCCAGCAAAATTCCCTCTTCTCCTCCAATATGTATTTCCCCCGTCTAACGGGAATATTTTCTCTAGCAGTCTTTGCAGCGGCCGCCCTGGGTGCTGCAGCCTCTGCACGTGAATTCGAGCTTGAAGATCGCGCGACGGGAACAAAATATGTTTTCGCCCATTTCATCGTAGGCCCCACGCCTTCTGGTACTGTGCATATTCTGATGCTTTGTGCAGGTTGGAATTGTCGCTTCTTATGCACAGTCAGACTGGACAAATGATATGAAACTCGCACAGTCCATCGGAATTGATGGATTCGCCTTGAACATCGGTCAGTATGAGTGAATCTTTTCGCACCAGTGATGAGCTGACCCGGCGTAGGAAAAGACTCGTACAACGCGCAGCAGCTTGGATACGCTTACGCGGCAGCCAATTCCCTTGGATTCAAGGTCTTTCTTTCATTTGACTTCGGCTATTGGAGCTCTGCTGGTATGCATTTCGATGTCTCTAATGTCGATTGCCTGAAACTGAATATATCAGATACTTCGACGATTGCATCTTACATCAACACCTACGGTGTGTTGCCTGCTCAATTCATCTACAACAACGAGATCTTCGTGTCTACGTTCATTGGCGACGGCTTCAACTGGGCCACCGTCGCCGCCGACTCGAAGCCGCTCTTTGCGTGCCCCAACTACCAGGCTGCATCCCTAGCGAGTTCGAGCGGTGTGAGCTGTCTTTTCAGCTGGGATGCCGTGCGTGATTTTCTGTTGACAGAGAAAAAATACTTATATGTTTGACAGTGGGCATCGTCCAACAATCAGCCAATTGACCAAAATAAGACCACCGCTGGCGACGTGAACTATATCAACACCCTCGGCAGCAAGCCGTACATGATGCGTGAGTGGTATGATATTTACAAGTCTTTCACAGAATGATGGGCGTCGTCTTAGCCGTGTCGCCATGGTTCTTTACTCATTATGGTCCAAGTTCGTATAACAAGAATTGGGTGATTATCATTGCCGCCACTTGCCTTCATTGGCCAAATTTGATTTATTATGCAGATCTTCTACGCCGACTATCAATGGAATTCTCGGTGGGAGCAAGTACTACAGCTCGCACCTCAATTCGTAGAAATTGTCACTTGGAATGGTGAGTTCAAATCGAAACCGATTAGCTCTCCCTCGGTCTAATTTTGAAACGATCAGATTTCAGTGAATCACACTATATTGGACCTCTTCACCCGAGCGATACTAGCGTGTACGCAGGTGGTTCAACAGGGGCCATTCAGTGGGTGACTGGGTGAGCCATACCGCACATCTTTGAAATATTATTATATTTACATCTACTAGTTTCCCTCATGATGCGTGGAGGGACGTTGCAAAACCCTACATTACAGCATACAAGGCCGGTGCAACATCCCCCACTGTTACGGTAAGTTCGATAATTGTGGATCTCAGCATCGGCTGACCGCTCGGACAGACGGAAGAACTTGTCTATTACTATAGGCCTAACCCGAAAGGTGCAGGATGCTCTGATCCCGTCACACAGCCAACTGGATACACCTACGACGGTGATTCTATCTTTGTTATAGCAATGGTGAAGACTGCTGGCACGGTAGTCATCACTTCGGGCGGTACATCGACCTCCATTTCTGTCCCGGCTGGCATCACAACTGTCAGCGCCCCAATGAAAACTGGCGTCCAGAGCTTCAAGCTGACTCGGAGTGGCTCAACTATCTTGAGCGGGACAAGCAGCTTACAGGTCACGTCGTCGTGCTCAGTGTACAACTTCAATGCATATGTGGGATCTGTGACGGGGTAATGGCGAGCCTTCAATTGGATGGCGCCTTTCCGTGCACGTGCATAGTAGCCGCCGCGGCCGTTTTAGTGCTCCCACGTTTCTTTATTCGATCCTCGCAGTGTTTGTCCTGTTCTGCACCTGTGCATATACTATCTATCGTCCCTCGAATTCGAATTCACGATGTAGCCTTGGTATTGCAGCAGTGCAATGGCGAATACCAGTCAGGCAACGCATGATTTCTTCCATGCATCGCGCACGGGCAGGGCAAGCCGAAGGAAGGCTCAGATGGGTGATCGAACCCGTCTTAACAGCCAATATCAGACCAGACGCCGACTCGCGAAGACTCGACGATTTCTGTTGGGGCAGTGCTTCCTTGCGCAGGGTAAGTTTTGGAACAGACGAGGACAAGGAAGCAGACCGAAGCGAACTGACTACTTCAACAGATGGACGGGGACACACCTCTATTGCAGTCCCGTTTTATGTTATATCAGAAGTGTGAAGCATGACAGCCGACGTCAAACCGACTCTCGGCAGCAGCAGAGCCTCATCGCGTATGGCAGCAGTGTAACGGGAGGCGCAGGCTATGTTGATTAGACGTCCATCCTACAAGGCCGGTATTCGCAAAGGTATGTACTCGTACATCATCTATCAAAGGTTAAATCTTTACATTGGCTTTTTAGGTTTCAATACTTGTCCTCGCCGCAAACGTACCATCACCAGTGTCGTGGATGCGCACTTCCCCAACTTCCCACATCTGGCTTGGACAGTACATGAGGGGTTTCCGTACGGTCAACAACTGTTAACAAGATTGCCGGGGATAGATTATGAAACGCTTATGTTACGGGCTCAAATAGTGCGTGAGGGAAATTTTTATTAGGTACCTATTCACTGAGGCAATATTTGCCCGTTACACAGCCATCTTCGCGAATGAGGACAAAACTAAGCATGCCGCATGAAATGACTCTTATCACCACGCCCGTTTCCCCCCATGTTTGCCTTCTCAACGCCGGCCATGGCGTCTTCTGTAGCAATTATGCTTAGCCTTTCGTTTCCTGCCATGGTCAACGCCCACAACTTTCACCCTCACGCCCGGATTGCTAGAGGTCTGAACAGAACCACCGAAGCTCAAGAAGCTAGTATTACCGGTACGAGGCAACGAACATCATTCTCGTCATTCTATAGCTGACCTTCTTCTCTTTTTCCATTAGACGCCAACACGGAGTGCTCGAGTTACACGTACGAACCCGTGTCGAGCCAAACCAAGTTTTTCCCTGGTAACTGGGAGACTGCCTCGATCCTGTCTGGCGACTCCGAAGCGACGGCCGCATACGCCGCTATCCTTCCGAAAATCCCGACCAACATCACTGCCCGTGGCACGCTCAGTGGCAATGAAGATGGCGTCAACTACCCCGACAGCGACCCAGACTGCTGGTGGACATACTCGACTTGCACAACCCCCAAGTATCCCGGGCTGCCCGACGACATTGTTAACGTTCCCGAACCCAACACTTTAGGCTATGGCTTTGATGATGGTCCATTCTGCGGGCACAACGTGTTCTACAACTTCCTCACTGCGCAGAACCAGAAAGCTAGTATGTCGCATTCCACCTTTATTATATACTCCAATTACCTATGTTAATCCCATTACCAATAGCCATGTTCTATATCGGCAGTAACGTCCAGACCTACCCCCTCGAGGCGCAGCGCGCTGTCACCGACGGTCACGAGATCTGCGTGCACACTTGGTCCCATCAGTATTCCACGGCGCTTTCCAACGAGCAGATGTTCGCCGAGCTATGGTACACCCGCAAGATGATCAAGCTCGCGACGGGCGTGACCCCCACCTGCTGGCGTCCACCCTTCGGCGACGTCGACGATCGTGTCCGTGCGATCGCGCACGCGATGAATCTCACGACTATTGTGTGGACGTACGACACCGTAAGCTTGATCATTCTCATTGTACGATTTCACGCTCATGCTTCAATATATAGAATGATTGGTCCTATGGCCCAGGCGGGGAGGCTGGCACCACCATCCAAGAAATCGATAATAACTACAACAGCCTTATCTCCAAACAGAAGGCTGGTGATTTCAACTCGCGCGGAACCATCGTGCTCACGCACGAGCTGTCAAACTTCACCATGAGCGAGGCTATCAAGTACCACCCTATCCTCGCTTCGTCTTTCAGCCACATGGTCCCCGTTGGCGTCGCGTATAACAAGACGCAGCCGTACGTCGAGACAAACTACACGCAGCCCACTTTTGCAGAGTATGTCACCGGATTAACAGTCACCAACGGCAGCACGAGCTCGACGTCGCTGTCGCCTAGTAGTGCAGCGGGAACGGGGACGGGATCAGCTTCTAATTCCGCCGCTACTACTGCGTCATCCTCCAACGGACCTGCCCCCAAATCCGCCTCCAAATCGGGCGCCGTCTCGGATGCTGCACTGAAGAGTATGCTCATCTCGTGGCTCGCACTCGCCGCCAGCGCATTCGCCATCCTGGCATGATTTATTCGTTCTTTATACCCTCAATAGGCTCACTGGCGGTCTCATGATGCTATCTCGTTTTAATCCCCACAATGCTCACCCTTATATGATCTGCGTACTTGCTAATCATTAGACATCTTCATTTTGCCTTTGCTTTGCGAATAGGTCTCCCGTTGTTCGTACCTACTATCCATCTACTGTCTTTACCCGGAAATATTTGAACCTTACTATCTCCTGCATGAGCTTCGAGTGACGTGAGACTTGAAGATGATAAATAATGCGTATAAGTTAGCCTTTTTCCGTACTGTAGATGCGAGAACATTTCCGGGTCAAGAGCGGATAATAGACATTTTTTCTTCCCAAATCGTATTCTGGAATAAACAAGCTTAAGCTTACTTTAATAATTGGTAGTTCGGGAGAACGTTCCAGGCGATCAAAAGGCGATTACATTTCAATTTTGAAGTGATTAGTGGTGTTGATGACAGAGAAGAAATAGGGGTAAAAAGCGTCTAGATCCTGAGAGTCATCGGCGCCGCGTCTCGTGTCCACTTTCCACAACCCACCCAGCAACTCATCCACTTCGCTCAAATGCCTCATTTCAGGATCGTACGGTCTCGCGCCCACTCTTATGGAATCAAATAGGCAATAAACAAGGACGACCTCTAACAATGTGCTGCATTTGCTGGCGAGCAGGTTACCTGGCCCGGGACGCGATTCTCTGACGGTTCTCATATATATGCGTCGACTGTGCTCATCGAGTCTTTCTACACGTGCGTTTCTTTCCTTCAGCATCTCCAGTGCTGGCTGATAATGTTATCAGAGCCTACTGTACCCGCATCCCGGTCCTCCTCGCCCAGCGCATCACTTTGCCCACTCGTTCGCCGAGATCACCCACTGTCTAAGTAACTTCGACAACATCGCTATACGACCAGTGCCGAGCAATACATCACTCATAGGGACGGATTCCAGGAGCATTATGTCAGGTACAGAGACTGTTGGGCTAAGCGAGGACAAGGTGGCGCCATTCCATCGACTTCTCCCCCTCGACTTCCCGCAGTCGCTCCCGTTTGAAACGCAACAATGCGTCGCAAGGGTTTGCAAACGGCAACGACTGGGGCGATGATAAGGGAGGTTTTGGTGGCAGGAAGTCTATGCAGCTTTCCAGTGGCGATGGATGGTACGAAGTTGGCGCAAACTGCCAGCCTGGCGCCTCAGCGAGCAGAACGAGGCGTGCTATCTCCGACACCGCATCACACTATCAGCGATGCCATCGATCCGCATGACAGTCAGGCAGATCCCCCTTGATTCCTTCGCCACCCGGGCACGGCGGAATGGCGCAAGCTGGAGCAAAATGGCGTCAGCGGAAGCAGCTAGCACAGCCATGGGTGTCGACGCCGACGCGGCTGAATGCTTTGACGACTTCTTCGATGGCTTCTTCTGTCTCTTCCTCGAATTCGCGACCTGAATGTTCGTGGGAGTCGGGCGCACACACAAGGGGGCATGCTTATGAGGGCGAAGGCGAGGAGTAATGGTTGAAAGGTGACAGAGCAGAAAGGGGAATAGAAGCACGCCATTCGGGGAGATCTGATGGCCTGACGCGAATACAGTTCAGTCCCACCCCCCTGGCTTATCATCCATTCAAATACGCGAGTCCTCGACTCTATCTAGAGCCAACTCCCCCTCGTCTCTGCCTAGCATGTCGGTTGCCTCTGCAGACGAAAAGTCCCCCCACTACGATGACGAGCAGAAACAGGCCCCCGTTACTGTAGACGTCGCCGCGACTGACGCCATCTACTCCGAATCCGAGAATGCGGCGCTCGACCCCATCTATGCCGCCAAGGCGCGCATCCTTAACGACGCCCTCGCCGAGATTGGCATGGGCAAGTACCAGTGGATCCTCTTCAACGTTGTGGGCTTCGGCTGGCTTGCGGACAACGCTTGGCCGATCGTCACGGGCCTCATCCTCACCCAGGTCGTCAACGAATTCGATTTCGAGGGGCCCTGGCTCAAGCTCGCGCAGAACCTTGGTTTGCTCGTCGGCGCCGTCTTCTGGGGCGTCGGCTCTGACGCGTGGGGTCGTCGGCCCTCATTCAACATCACACTCGCAATTGTGGGCATCTTCGCGGTCAGCGCGGGCGCGAGCCCCAATTACATCGTACTCAGCGCAATGGCGGCGTGCTGGAGCATCGGCGTGGGCGGGAACTTGCCTGTCGACAGCGCTATCTTCTTGGAGTTCGTCCCGAGCGACGGCCAGTACCTCCTTACCGTTCTGAGCATTTGGTGGGCGTTCGGACAGCTGCTCGCGAGTCTCATCGCGTGGCCGCTGCTGGCGAACTATTCTTGCCCTACGGGAACGGTGCGTGTTATCTCTACATTCCTACATTCCTTCCCATTTCCCCCATTCCATCGCGGCCCCTTCCATTCCCGGTCCCCTTCCTTCTATTCTTTATTCTTATCCCTTCTATTTCGCATTCACCCCCTTTCCGTTCACACCCCTTCTCTTTTGCTTCCTAGATCCCTTCCTTTCCCTAGCCTCTTCAATCTCTTTTCACCTCTTCCTTCCTTCTTTGATCGCCTTCTTTTCCCCTCGTAACCATGTGCTTACTGATGCTTCGCCCTAGACCGCTCACCCCCTCCCCTGCCCGCGCGATTCCAATCAGGGCTGGCGCTACTTCCTCTACGCCATGGGCGGACTCATGCTCTTCCTCTGGATCCTCCGCTTCCTGTTTCCGCTCTGGGAGTCGCCGAAGTGGCTCATGGGCCGCGGGCGCGATGCGGAGGCCGTCGAAGTCGTGCACAAGGTCGCCAAGTTCAACGGGAAGACATCGTCGCTCACGGTCGAGCAGCTCGAGGGCGCGGGGAAGCTGGACGGGTTCGGGGACGCGGAGGCGGGCAAGGGCGGCGGGTACGACACGAGCGCGCTCGGGGCGGTGCGGCGCAACCTGTCGAAGCTCTCGCTGTCGCACTTGCGCGCGCTGTTTGCGACACGACGGCTCGCACTGAGCACGAGCATCCTGGTCATCATTTGGGCGCTCATCGGGCTCGCCTTTCCCCTGTACAACAGCTTCGTGACATACTACCTCGCGACGCGTGGCGCGGACTTTGGGGATGGGAGCGTGTACATCACTTGTGCGTCCCCCCCCCTCTTCCCTGTACCAGCGACGCGACGCGAATGCTGACGTGGCTATACAGACAGGAATCAGGTGATCCTGAGCGTAATTGGTGTGCCGGGCGCGCTGCTCGCAGGGTGGATGGTCGAGCTCCCTGTGCTTGGACGTCGCGGCACGCTCGCCATCTCGACGATCCTCACCGGCATCTTCATCCTCGCCAGCACCACCGCGCGCACCTCCGCTGCGCTACTGGGCTGGAACTGCGGGTACTCGTTCACGAGCAACGTCATGTATGGCGTGCTGTACGCGCTGAGCCCGGAGGTGTTCCCTACGCGCGACCGCGGGACGGGGAACGCCCTGGTGGGCGGTGCGAACCGCGTGTTCGGGGTTATGGTACGTCGCGTCCCATTTTCTTGCCCATGCCGACGCTGATCTTTTCGCGCAGGCCCCGATCATAGCACTGTACGCGAACCTCACGACGTCCGTGCCGATCTTCATCTCGGGCGCGATCTTCCTCGTCGCGGGTGTCCTAGCGCTGCTGCTGCCGTTCGAGCCGCGCGGGCACGCGTCGCTCTGAGCGCCCTTTTCTCGTTGTGTGTGATGTGCAGGGGGGCAAAAGTCTGCGAGCTGCGGACGGGTGTGCGTCGATGTGATGCTTAATCATGCGAGTATGCGCCAACGTTATTTATATATATGGTACATTCAAATAGTACAATTACGCGGGGTTCCGCTCGCCAGACAATACACATAGTGTTCGTTGTATTTCTGTAACGGCTGGTATATCTGAATACAACCGAATCGCTGGGCTCAATTCTGGCGAGAAGTAAAGCTGGAATCGAGCTTGAGTTACGACACTCAACCTCTGGTAAGGTCGAATATTCCTTAAGTACTTATACCACCCGGCCATCGCTCTTTCGATTTCGCTTCTTTCACGCAACCGTCTCTTTGCATTTCTCTCGAATCCCGTTCCGCCTTTGCAAAGCTGCTGCATAAGACTACTCTATCAAAGGCATCGTCCTTGTGTTTCTGGGTGGCCGCTGATACGAGCCACTAGAGGTTATCTTGGGTGCGTGGGCCAGAAGGTCTGGCCGGGATCGAGTCCTGCCATCTCTTCAAACCACTTCACAATCGCCCCTACTCGCCTCACCGCCGCATCACTGGCGCCTAGTCGCAGATCTGGCCGGAGACGCTTGTCTTCGTGTGTGTAAGGCAGTGTCCGGTAGC
This sequence comes from Athelia sp. TMB, assembly GCA_014898675.1. Lineage (NCBI taxonomy): Eukaryota > Fungi > Basidiomycota > Agaricomycetes > Atheliales > Atheliaceae > Athelia > Athelia sp. TMB. Next base: position 4,469 of record JACXVL010000271.1, on the reverse strand, counting down.
ATATATCGAGCTTAGAGTGGAGGTATGGGGACGCCGAAAGCAAGAGGGGGGAGGCCGGATCTGATGAGAATGAGATATCTGCGCGGATTATGATGAACATCCGAAGCACGAAGATGATGATAAGAGTATGTGTACTTTCAATATAGACTATATCACCCCGTTTTACACCAGGCATCGCGCCATTACCGCCCCAGGCGTCTGCAATCTCCCTCCACGCTGTGAGTTTGCACACATTTCCATCCTCGTCACCAAGTATCATCTTCAGCAACGACACTTCGTACCCAGCGTCCTTGCCTTGCTTGATGCGAATAGTATCTGAGCCTTCCACCTCGAGTGTCGCGAGAAGGACCGAGACCTTCTGGCCAGTGCCTCTAGAGCGAAGTGAAGAGAGCGACGAGATTGAGTGCAAGCTGAAGCTGAAGGATGGGAAACGATCGATAGAAGACGCATCTGAGTAGTTGTAGGACGCGGTTTCCTGTGTTTCCTGAGCTTCTAATAAAGAGGTCTGTGGAAGCGAGGCAGATGAGCGAAGATGGTGGGATTTTGTACGTGCGCCGGTGCACTGAACGTCTTCAGTCAGCGGCCAAGTGAACGCTAGCGTCTCATCTCCTCGCCAATTAACAAGGGAAGACGGGAGATCTATTGTATATCACGCACCTCCATGCCTCCGTGATTCCTCCTGGGATTCATTGTATGCTGCTTGATCGTCTTCAGTAACATCTTCAAAGATCACGTTCTCGTATAAAAGAGAAATTCGACGACTAGCAGCTGCGAGCGTTGCGGCAGGAAAGATGACGGATTTGGAACTAGAGGAGTGAGATAGGGATGCTACCGTTGTCCAATGATATGCCGTAGATGGATGGACAAGCTCTGAGAGTGTGGGCGCGTCGAGGAAGATGCGAAATTGGGTCATGGGCGTACGCGTTAGGGGATGAAAGGCTAACGAGCCACATCTATTGTTCATCTTCCGACCTAGTGGATATGAATCGGGATGTGCAGCATGTATAACAATTGGCGGAAGTTTCTGAGAACCTTCGTCAACTACATATCTCTACATATGTAAACCATAACATGAACAAATTTACAAGGATCCGTAAATGTGCCCCGAATCCGGTAACGAATCCGCGCAATCCTGGCCGCACAACGGATACTGGTGGAACCTGCACCAGTCTTGTGCCAGGCTGTTTGAATACATGTAAATTTGGTGCCGTTTACACGTCAATCTTTTGCACTCCCGTTTGAGCCCGTTTGGCGATGTAAAACATTGTAAACACAGTGCAGTTCACACCAGTCCAGTCCGAGCCATTCAATTCTGAGTCCCATGTGCACAGCTGCATTGGTATTGACACGTCAAATTGGCACTACAATTATATCATGTACGTACAATGCTATATAGCACCAAGTGTGCTAAGTTGGTGCTGGCCCACAGTTCTTCATAAGTGGTTCAAAATGCCTCAATTTTACGCAAATACAGATGGACAGCAATGTAAGTAATTTCTGAGACCTAAGGTAAAGAAAGAAAGAAAGACGGTGGGATATCTTCAATGTACGTCTAACCTCTGCCTCTTTTTAGGACGTTCTTGCAGCTCACCGCGGGCCTTGCGTGCAACGTCAACCGCTTTGCACAGCTTGGCATACTGGCTTGAGAGACCGGGAAAGTGCTCCTCAAACTCAGCATGGTCCGAGCCACAGACTTCAACAAACTCGTGCATCACCTTTGCAATCTTTCCCCACTTCACTGCCTCTGATCTGTAGGTGGCTGGCTTGAATGTTTTGGGCCAGAGCTTCAGAGCCAAAGGCAGTCCGTGACGCTCATCGCCTTTTTCCCAAAACCGGATGCAGTCATCCAGTGTATGTGTGTCAGGAATACGGAGTTGTGAGGGGTCCAGTGTTCGAGTTCTCGGAGGAGATGGTGTACGCAGAGAAGATATGGGATTAGCTAAGAGTTATTGCACCGGTAAGTAATCAAGACGAGCTAAGTGAGTATGCAATACTAACCAGCATGTGGTTTGCCATGCCGATGCCTTGAGGTGGATGGTTTGCCAGTGTGAGGGCCCGGTACACGAGTTAGCGGGTTTGGGTGCGTAATTAGCTCAAATATGCCAGAGGGTGACACAGGGCTACCTATTTGCTTGTCCAGTTTCTACCCCAGAAACTTCCCCAGCCCCAGCCCCAGCCCCAGGCGCAGCCACAGCCCCAGCCCCAGGCGCAGCCACGGCCCCGGCCCCATGTACCCCACTATCCTTAGCTGTTGCACAATATATTTTTATATCAGACTCGCAATCGTGGCCCCAGCCCCAGGCGCAGCCACAGCCCCAGCCCCAGCCCCAGCCCCAGCCCCAGCCCCAGCCCCAGGCGCAGCCACAGCCCCAGCCCCACGTGCCCCACTATCGTTGCAATATATATTCTTGTATCCGACTCGCAATTGCAGCCCCAGCCCCAGCCCCAGCCCCAGGCGCAGCCACAGCCCCAGCAGCAGCCACAGCACCACTTTCATGTATCCCACTATCCCATGTCTCTCCCGCATCTCATGTAATTTCATTTGCTTGAATTTATTGCATTTTGAGTTCCAAATCACTTATCCCCCCCCTATCACACATCTCCCAGTTGCCATCTATCCCGTTTCCGCGCCCGCGGCCATCCATCCCACATCTCCTGGTCCCGGTCCCAGTCCTGCGTATACCATTCCCCCGCCTTGCAGTCGTACATTCGGATATGTTATTGTTTTCTTCCCAGACCTCTGCATGCTGGTGACTGAGGACCTTCGAGTCGAAGTATCCGTTGTTTTCGGTTGGTACCGTGCGTGCGTTTGTCTGGCGACCAATCTTCACCCACTAGTTATTGGTGAGGTTGATATGCTTCACAAACAGGTCGGCATGGAATGCCTTTGATGAATGTCCCATTCGAACTCTTGACGTCTTTGATGAAGATCTGGATAGCGGGGGTTCTCGGGCATCACGGGCGGCGACCTTGTGGTGTATGACAGTTTTGTTGTCCTCCCTACCTATTTGCTTGTCCAGTTTCTACCCCAGAAACTTCCCCAGCCCCAGCCCCAGCCCCAGGCGCAGCCACAGCCCCAGCCCCAGGCGCAGCCACGGCCCCGGCCCCATGTACCCCACTATCCTTAGCTGTTGCACAATATATTTTTATATCAGACTCGCAATCGTGGCCCCAGCCCCAGGCGCAGCCACAGCCCCAGCCCCAGCCCCAGCCCCAGCCCCAGCCCCAGCCCCAGGCGCAGCCACAGCCCCAGCCCCACGTGCCCCACTATCGTTGCAATATATATTCTTGTATCCGACTCGCAATTGCAGCCCCAGCCCCAGCCCCAGCCCCAGGCGCAGCCACAGCCCCAGCAGCAGCCACAGCACCACTTTCATGTATCCCACTATCCCATGTCTCTCCCGCATCTCATGTAATTTCATTTGCTTGAATTTATTGCATTTTGAGTTCCAAATCACTTATCCCCCCCCTATCACACATCTCCCAGTTGCCATCTATCCCGTTTCCGCGCCCGCGGCCATCCATCCCACATCTCCTGGTCCCGGTCCCAGTCCTGCGTATACCATTCCCCCGCCTTGCAGTCGTACATTCGGATATGTTATTGTTTTCTTCCCAGACCTCTGCATGCTGGTGACTGAGGACCTTCGAGTCGAAGTATCCGTTGTTTTCGGTTGGTACCGTGCGTGCGTTTGTCTGGCGACCAATCTTCACCCACTAGTTATTGGTGAGGTTGATATGCTTCACAAACAGGTCGGCATGGAATGCCTTTGATGAATGTCCCATTCGAACTCTTGACGTCTTTGATGAAGATCTGGATAGCGGGGGTTCTCGGGCATCACGGGCGGCGACCTTGTGGTGTATGACAGTTTTGTTGTCCTCCCTAAGAAACAAAAGTGTTAGCAGTGCAATATACCATGATGTCGTCCGACTTCAGCTCATATGGTTCGCTTTCCAGCCCCTCTGGACTCAATCTCTCTCCGTTGATGAATGTCCCATTCGAACTTGACGTCCTTGATGAAGATCTGTGCAGCGGGGGATGAGTCAACACGGCTCATGCATCATTTACATACCTTGTTGTTTTCTTCCCAGACCTCTGCATGTTGACGACTGAGGACCTTGGAGTCGAAATATCCGTTGTTTTCAGCCGGTACCGTGCGTGCGTTTGTCTGGCGACCAATCTTCACCCGTTGGTTATTGGTGAGGTTGATATGCTTGACAAAAGAGTCGGCATTGAGGGGATAGAGGTAAAGAGCGGGGAAGGACGGAAGCATGGTGGACGAGGTGGGTGTAGAGAATGGGCTAAGCAAAAATACATTACCGTGCAGACACATTTTTCACTGTAGCGCACACTAACACCATTCCCGTGCCCAAACACGCCAAATTATGGACACGCCAGCCCGCGGGCGGGAATTGTGTCGGTCTGAGCAGACACAGTGCGATCTGCGCCTCGGTGACGTCATGCGATCGCC
>JACXVL010000270.1:18065-89805 GCA_014898675.1 Athelia sp. TMB | reverse complement strand
AGTATATTGTCGAATCCATTGGAATTCGGAAGCTCAGGGATGAAGTCCATTGACACGACTTCAAATGGCTGCGAGGGAATTGGGATCGGTTGCAGTAAGCCGACGGGAGCGTGGCGACGAGGTTTGGACTTCTGGCATATATCGCAGGTGCTTGTGTAATGCTTGATTTCTCTGGACATTCGTGGCCAATAATAAATGCTCGCTATGCGGTTGTAGGTCTTTGCGTAGCCGCTGTGTGCTGCTTCTGTAATACAGTTATGTGCTTCGCTCATTAATTCAATCCTGAGTGATTTTGGAACACATAGTCGCTGATTGCCGTTCCAGTCTTCGAAATAGATGAGACCTGAGTCGCTTATCGTGTATTGACAGTATTGATTTGCTTCAGGCGCCACTGTGTCTACTGATTCGTCTGGTGGCGCTGCGTGCTCCAAGATTTTCTTATAGTGCTCGTCGTCTTGGTAGGCGTTTTTCCATCGCTTCAACTCATCAGTTCCTGCTCCAATTAGTACAGAATAGGTTTTGGATGAGTGATAAGGGTGCGCGATGGTGTAACCGTCTGGGAGGGAAAGATCACAAGTAGTGGCATGAGCGCTGTGGCTGAGCTCTTCATCTCCCTCCCAAATTTCGGACTGGCTGAATTTAGATGCTACGGTGAGCAATTTCTCCTCAAATCGATTGCCGAGTACTGAATACATGTCGAGCAGTGGGTCTTCAGTGGCTGTGCTGAGTTGAATATGCTGGGTGGCGTCCACAGTTGGGCTGTTGTGAATTGGAACTCGCCTCCGTAGCCGTGATATGGGATCAACGTTCGAGTGTACGCGACCAGCTCTATGTACTATGCGAAGGTTAGGGTAGGCAGAAAAAACGGTGCCCCAGGTGAGCAATCGTCTGTTCACATTTTGAAACGTTTTGCTCCATGTCAGTGCTGCGTGATCGGTTATAGCTAGCACTGTCTCACCCTCCAAGTACGTCTGAAATTTAATGAGCCCCTCTTTTAATGCAAGTGCTTCTCGCTCGGTAGGCGAGTAATTACGCTCGGCTGGTTTCAGGACGCGAGACCAATAGGCTATTACTCGTTCAACATATACCCATGTATCATCAAGTGTGGCGCCCCATGATTGTTCAGAAGGTACGTCATTATCTGCTTTAGAAACTTGGATAACGAGATTTGGTACTGATTCGTTTCTTTTGTAAGCTTCTTCGCACTTTTCATAGGCCTTGGTGCCTCTCAGATCCTTCAGTTGTATCCGCTGGACTTGCTGTAAGATTGCTGCGAGCCCGAAATCGCAGGCGTCTGAGTACAGGCGGTAAGGCGATCCATGCACTGCGTATCCTCGCACTGGTGCGTTCGTGAGGACTTGCTTACAGAGCTCAAATGCTTCGGTGTGTGTATCATTCCATTCCCAGGCCGTAGTTTTCTTCTGGAGCGCGAAGAGTGGCGCTGCTATCCAAGCGTAGAAAGGGATGTAAGCGGAGAAATATACCATCATGCCACAGAAGGTCTGTAGATCGTGAACATTCTTTGGTGGCTCCAGGTCTAATATGGCCTTGACTTTCTCCTGATGCGTAGATAACCCTAGTCTAGAGACTTTCTGCCCGAGCAAGAGTAGTGATTGATATCCGAAATGGCATTTAGTGGTGGCTAACGTGATGCCGGTCTCTGCGATTGCTTTAAAGACTTGATCTAGATGTAGTAAGTGCTCGTCGAAGGTATTTGAGTATATGACGATATCGTCTATATAGACGAGCGCGAAGATCCATAGGAATGGAGCTAACGCGTTCTGCATTACTCGTTGAAAGATGCCTGGACCGTTTCTGTATCCAAAGGGCATTCGTACGAATTGCCAGAGTCCCCTGTGTGTTCTGAAAGCTAGCTTTTCCCTGTCCTTAGGTTTCACTTCAATCTGAGTGAAGCCGGTGAGCGCGTCCAGGGTGGTTAGCCACTGCGCACCAGTGAGAGCTTGTAGTATATCTTCTTGTTTGGGGAGCGGAAATTCGTCCGCGATAGCCATCTCGTTTAGTTTGCGGTAATCTACTACCATTCTGGCCTTGCCGTTACGGTAGACGATGAACGCTGGTGCTCCCCAAGGACTTTGCGAGGGTTCAATAACACCCAGCTTGATCCATTTATCCATCTGCTTGTTGATAACTTCTCGGTTGGCAGGGGAGCACGGGAAAGGAGGCAGAGAGACTTCTTTAGACCCAGGTTTGAGAGGTATTTCTATTTGCATGTCGAGGTGACCGAGTCGATCATCTAATCCGAACGCACGCTCGTTTTGGGCAATGACACGCTCGATCTGCCGGCGCTTATCTTCGGGCAGATCGGGATTGATGTCGAGGGCTTCGATCAATCTCCGACTGTCTACTGTATCCTCGCTCAGTTCACTGGTCTTTGGTCCTCCTTCAACTGGCAGCTCGGCTAGGACATCTTCTTCTTTGAACCACGAAGGGGTAGACCCAAGAACGTCTGGTGCTTCGCTTTTGACCGTTTTAAAGTCAGCGTTTCTAAGCTTAGCTAGTTGTTTGATCATGTTTGCGTGAGCATACATGTGTTCTCGTTTCTCCCTGCTCTGAGAATCAGGTCGATCTAACCATGTATTTGGGTTCCTGGCTATCCCAACTGTCTGTCCCGGCTGGAGCACCACTGGGGTGTTGGAGAAGTTAGCCACATGTAGTTTGTTCTGAGTTCTGGTGATTAAGGAATCAGGTGCGCCGTACACGTCTTCTGGGTTTCTGTTTGACGATAGTACTTTCTCGACATACAGATAATCTTGCTCCTTGGTGAAGTTAGCTTTGATCGGTACAGCTACTGAGGTCCCAGGTTGTATGATCGTTCGCGTGGCTACGCGCACATTTCGATCTGCGTTTCGTTCTCTTGTTCTGCGCTTAAAGCGCTGATTCCTGCGGTGAGTATTCTTTTTCGATGATATTCCGGGGAACGTTGGTTTGATCTGGATCTTAAAGGCATGACCATTCTCGTCCAAGAATGCTTCTGAAGTGGAGTTATTGATCCGCATAGTGCGACCGGAATCTCCGAATTGAAGATGCGTATCTCCTTCTTGTCGAAGTACTGATATAGAGAATTGATCTGCGAAGTCGTTGCCTAGTATGAGAGGCGTCGACATGCCTTTAACGGCGTAGGCTTCGACGCAGAGTTTCACCGGTCCTTCAGGAGTGTGGAAATAAAGCTCTAGTTCCACATATCCTGATATGGTAGCGTTGCCAGTGACTTGGATCAGGTTTATCTTCTGTCCTACTTTAATCTTCGAGGTGAGCTTATTTTCCTCCAGGAATTTATGAGACACAAGTGTGATATCTGATCCAGAGTCTATGATTACGGACGACTTATTCTGATCTATAGAGTTTACAGTTACTGGGACTTGAGTGGCTTTAGATCCGAGAAAAGAGCACCCTGGAGGGCGGCCCATGAGCTTCTGGAGTTCTACTAAAGGTTTCCCATTCGAGTCAAGAGTCTCAGTGAACGTATGATTTACTCTAGCTATATCTCTGGCTAGCCTTCGTCGACTATGGCGATTTAAGGGTGGCTTAGGCATGGTGGAATAAATGGTAGGATAGGTTTGAGAAGGGTCAGAGTTTGATGGCGAAGTGGCGACGCGATTAGAGGTTAGGGAAATGGGATCGGATGCATGAGTGTTCGATTGATTGTGCTCTTTGTCAGGTGGTGGCCCTTCGGCAGGGGATTCCGAGGCGAGTTCGTTCGTGCTTGAGCTAGCGCGCTCGTCGGTCGGTTCCTCCTGCGGAAGGGGCTCTAAAAATCCTCCTCATAATACGCGTCGTCGTACTCGTCTTGAGCGCGTAGGTCGTCTTCTGTAAGCCTTGCCAAATTGACTCGGGCTTGTCGTTCTCCTTTGCGTGAGTGTTTGCATTCTCGATCCCAATGCTTACCGCTTCCGCAATGCCTGCAGGGGCGCGCACCTTTGGATTCGGGCGTTCGTCCTGTGGAAACGTTGGTGTCGTCTTTCGGGTATTGTGGTGGATCGAGGTTAGGGCTTGCTCCAACGAGGTTGACTCGCGCCGTAGGATAGTTGTAGCGCTGATTGCTGTAATTACCTCGTGATGAATTATACGAGCTATTTGATCCTCTGCTCGCTTCTATAAGCTGTTCTTCATGATACTTGACAGCGTTCTGGAAGGCTGAGAGCGTCCTGAGGAATTGTGGCTGGATGATGGTCGTCCAGGAGCTGGGAGATTCGCGCATGATTAGGCGTATCATCTCAGTTTCCGAGTAGTTATATACCATCCTAATGAGGTCCAACTTGCGTAGAACATAATCGGCCGGAGTCTCGCGAGTGTTTCCAGCGTCACGATATCTAGCCTCGTTAGCGCGGATCTTCTGTTTTTCCAGCCATTGATGATTCATGTAATATTTGCCGATTGCGTCTCTAATGGTACCCCAGTTTTGTTCCAGTCGCTCCCTGCGGTGTGGCAGATTACCATAATACCAGGTTTCTGCTGAGCCAGTGAGACGAGTGGGCACGATTCTTCCAAGTTCATCAAAAACTTCTGAAGACCGCTGTGAGATCGTGTTAATTTTCTCGATCCAGCGTGTTAACTCATCCGTGTTTCCATCCCAGGTAGGTACCAATTCGGCTTTGAGTTTGGTGTCAAAGTGATAAGGGCGAGCAGCTGAAGAGGATGTCTTTGTCGAGGGTTTGGGACGCGATGGTTTGAATATGGGTAGTCGCGGGCCGCGGTTGCCGCCGGCGCTAGAGTCGGAGCTAGGGTCAGAGCTGCCATCCCCGGGATCCCCGCTAGATTTTCCACGGTGACCGTACCTTCCGCTGCTGGACTTCTTTGGAGTTCGTCCGTAGTCGGTGAGACGGTCTACCTCTTCCTCTGATCCTGAGTCTTCTGGAGGGCTTAGATATTTTTTATTGGCTCCATTACCGCTCATCAGATTCACTAACGCGTTACTGGCAGTGTCTTGATAGGCTGGCTGGGACTTAGGCTCTCGACTAAATCTTGTGTATCTCTGGGATCGAGTTCTTCCTGGCATCTGGGAGATTGAGCCTGTGTTGAATAGAGGAGTATGTGGCTCTGAATCTGATGAACTGTCGAGGCTTTCATCGAGGAATCTACAAATACAAAGCAGGAAGTAATCCGCTTCCGCGATGTAGCTTGCTGCGAGAATTTCGAAGTCGTTAATCGTGCGCCAATCCGCATATTGATTAGAGGAGCCCCAAATTGGGAGGCTAGGTAAGGGATGTCCCTTCTCTATCATCTTCGGCTTAAGTTTCTTTAATAGTGCGGCTAGGTAGCGCGTGACGGCTTGTACTAGAGTTTGGTGAGGCGCCGCGGCCACTACTTTGCGGTTCAGATCGCAGATAACTGAGAACTTCTGAAATGCTCCATCGATTACTATGAGAGCGTCGCGAATCTCTCGCTTTCGCTTCATGGTTCTCGTAAGCATTGCATAATGATTGAGTGTCTCTCTCTTGAATTCCTTATATCCCATCTCGACTGCTTCTTCAGCTCTCTTTTTGAGGTTCTCACTTTTCTTGTCATAGTCAGCAGGTCTCGTAAGTCCCGCGATGCTATTAGTGCTGAAGCTGTCGTAGAGGCTGTATTTAGTTTTGTCGGGGAAATGCACAGGCTGTCCGACCTCGTGGAGCTCGGCATTGAGTTCGATTGGGTCTAGTGAGGGATATGGCGGCTCGATTGGATCATTGCCCTGAACGGAGCCGTCTGCATCTTTGTGTGGCGGCGGGTCTCGCGTGACTGACGGTGCCTTAGAGCTGTCGGAAGCGCGGTCCCCGTCCTTGTTGGTTTTCGATTTCTTATTCCTGCTGGGTCCCATTGTTTCAATGATTTATTTGGGAGGTAGTAGGAACGTAGGTAGGGTAGTACTTAACGGACAATTGTCCGGATTTGTCCACCAGTGTTAGAGGTTGGGATGTCGGAGCGTGTAGCTAGCGTAGCGATCGGAGATAGCGTAGATAGCTTACTTAATCCGACGTACCTGAGAGCGATGAAGACTGGTGTGCCATTTTGAGCACACAGAAAAGGTTACCGGCGCGCGTGCGCGAGGAGATAAGGTTTGGATTGACGTAAGTACACACTACCGGTTCCTGGGAACGCCTACTGACCAATTGCTGAGAGCGCGTAGCGTCTGGCAGCAGGAGATCTTAACCGAAGCAGAGACAAGTCGATGCTAAGGTTTGCAGACGCGTGCAGGACTTTAAGTAAGTCGAGTATCAGACGATTTGGTTAAGTGTAAAAGAGATAGATTGAATAGATGTTTTACAAGCGTATTTAAGTATGTAGGGATTTTCTGGGTCTTTCAAGTAAATACATACTCCTTCCTTCTGGTACATTCGCGTAGCTACTGTTACATTGGAGAGTGGAATAGAATGGAACGAGAGAGACTAAGGAAGTAAATGATTAGATGGTGAGATGTGGCTGAAGCGGTTGTGGCGCGAAGTCACGTACCATAACAAGAACCCGTGTTGATAATGTCGTGGATTTGCAGAATTGTCGGACACACAATGCGTATTACACGGCGTTGTCCCGCAGCGCTTCGTCGGAAGGAACAGTTATTGTCCAAGGATTCCAGAGCACCAAAATACAGGGAGGAGCGTCCGGTTTTCTGCGGCAAGAGTTCAGAGAGCTTGAGTTGCTGAACGAAATAACTCGCTTGAAATACGAACGTCGGTTACCACCTCTTATTTACGGTCATTTAAGAAACACATTGCTACATAAGTATAGTCAGGTTATGGGTAATAACCACGTACCTGACAGCGTGCACGCTGCGATCGCGTGGTCATCGTCAGATCCACTAAAGCTGAAAAACGACGCTGTTTTGCCTTGGCAGATGTTGGACCCGCCAAAGAAATTAAGTGCTGAGAAGAGGCGAATGGAGGCGAAAGGCAAATCAGAACCAGTTGGAAACTTCGTTCGTGCGTTGGGTACAGCTCCAGTAACATTTCCTAATCCCTTGAAGAGGAAGGGCGAAGAGATAGACCCCGGTGCGCGGAAGAAACAAAAGACGGTCGCTGCTCGGCGCATAGGAAGTGGCATTGCGCCTTCGGGCATGATTTGGGACGCTGTGAACTGGAGTTGCGCTTATGATTCAATGTTTACAGTGCTATACAATATGTGGCTTACTAATCCCCGACATTGGACCACAGTATTTAGAAGCTGGAATCCGACCATGAAAGAATTGAGTGTGCAATTTAGAAAGGCTGCGATGGAGGAGATAGACTTGGATATAGCGCGTGATAGAGTAAGGTTGATGCTGCATTCTGAGGATCCTGCGTCATTTCCTTACGGGCAAATTGGCGGTGATATGACTCAGCTTTGCCACGTGGTAGCCACTGCACGGGAAGAGAAGCAGCGCAGGAAAAGATTCTGTGTAGCGTGCGGACATGAGTCTGTCAGAGAGTCTATACCTACCTACATAATCAACTGCGCGAGGCCCAACGAAACAAGACATGAATCTACGTCAGCGTGGTTTGATCACGATCAAGTGCACGACCATGACAACTTTTGTGAGTGTGGAGAAGTTCTAACCGAAGAACGTGAGTTCCTGGAGCCGCTGGAAATGTTAATCTTCAGATGGAACGTACCAGATATGGAAATTGAGCAATGGATGCTCGTCCCAGGTCCTCGAAGGTCCAGAAAGTTGTTCTTGAGAGGCATAATATACCTAGCAGCTTACCATTTCACAGCGCGGTTGTTCGACATAGATGGGACTTGCTGGTTTTATGACGGGAGTCACGGGACTGCTGAAGGCGGAACATGCGTCGAAGAAGGCAACATTGTTGACATAGAGCGTGATGTTCTAAATACGAATTCCATTCTCGCGATCTATAGTAAGGCCTGAGAAGTAAGAGCTGGGGAGCTGATAGTGCACCCCTGGGAGGGACGAGTAACCCGCCATTTAATGGCCATATCCCCACAAGTACAGGATGCTTTCGACGGAGCGGCCAGTGGTATACGATGCTCGTTTTGCCAACTCCCTTCAGAATCTATCTACATGCCTTTCACTCTTCGGACGAGCCCAGGAAGCGTTGTCGGCTATCCGGGAAGCGGTGGATTTGCAACGAGCTCTGGCGGCGGAGCTGCCAGCGGCGCACAATGCTTCTTTTGCCAGCTCCCTTCAAGCCCTATCCCGCCGCCTCGTAGATCTTGGTCGACAAGATGAGGCTTTTGCCGTGATACCAGAAGCGGTGGAGTTATATCGAGCGCTTGCTGCTGAGCTACCGGCACAGTTCAACCAACCTCTCATGATATCTCTCATGGTGCTGCATGATGTCATGGTGGATCTCGGATTCGATGTACCTACGGAAATTGAACAGGAGATACAGATCTTGCAAGCGCAGGTGGCGTGATGGCAGGGACTTGATAGTATTGTTGATTTTATTGCATGTAATGAAATGAAAGTTGATCAGCGCTCCGTTCTCTTATGCGTCTCCTTGTTCCTGCGACCTTGCAAATCTTACGGCCAGGGAGGGCCTGTCCTGACCTCGGCTGTATACAGCTCTCACATCGCATATAAGTCCAACGGAGAGTTCTCTTCGATTGCACCGTCTCGAGTGCAGTTGCCTGCGGGTCTGGGCAGCCGCGCACGATGCTTCAGCCCGCGCATTGGCGTCGGCGTCCGGATAAGGAGCACATCAATTCTGGCAATGACGACGACGCCAACGGACGTCATTGTTAAGCGGGCCGATACAACAATGGAGGACTTGGATCGTGTAATGGTGATCGTACGCATGATGACGAGTGCGCTGAACTGAGATCGAAGCAGGACTAGTTATCCTCAAGGGAGGGCCTAGTACTCGCCGATCCTCACTTAGTCCGCCGAGCCACCTCCCCCGAGGTCCCCGCCTACCGCCTTTCCTTCCGAGTCCAACTCGCAGGCGCAAAGATAGATGCATGGTCGAACATGGCAGGCTGTCCCATCAGGAGAGTTCAAGGAGCTGCACGGCGACATGCGAGGCTCGACTGCACAGCACACACTGTTTGCGGAGTCACCGACCCTAAGCTTTCCTGGCAAGATGTCTGCGCCGTTTCCGCCCCCGATCCCGAGCAGATTAGCCACCTCCGCCGACAGTATCTAGAAGTGTGCTTGCAACCTCAAGATGCCTTGGCAGCGTGACCCCCCGTCGCTGATCTTCACCGGCACCAGTCCAGCCACGCCTACGTGCATACCCAATGTTGCCGCGCTGATGGCCCTACGCTCCTTTCCGAACGCGTTCAGCCATACGGATACAAAGTTCGACGAGCGCGCGTCAATGGGTTATCTTCAGCATTGGGTCGATCATGCGACTCGCAGCGGCAGCTCCCGCTCCGCACAACTCGAAGAGCAGCCAATCCTCTATCTATCGAGGACACGAGTCTGGTCGCGTAGTGGATGTTGAGATTGACGGAGGTGCGGGTGTTGATGCCGCGTTGATGGTTCAAAAGGTGTGGGAGGTACGTCCGTTTTGCTTCGCTCGAACTAGTCATGACCTATACGACTTCCTCTTTCCCTTTCGCCGCGGTTTGGGCTCTCTGCCCCGCCAGTGTATCACCGGCAACCATCCTCCCTTTTTGTCTTTTGGGCGTACTTGTTAGGAGCCTGGTGGGACCAAAGAGAAACAAGATCCAGTGGCTTGCAGCGCATCGGTGTACATCAGGTCCATGCACCAAGCGAGAGGTCGGAAGACTCAAGTCATTTCACGATGATCGTATCAAGCACACTGTAAGCTGCAGTGTGGGCTTAGCTACGAAGGAAGATGAGCCAGGGTGAAGAGCGTACATGCAAATATGAATCCAAAGAGGTACGTATGACCTCGCTGATGAACGACGTGAAGAGCGCGGGGAGGGTGTTGTAATCCCGTTTGCTCTGTCGTGGGTGCACCTTGCTTCCGCATGTCTTTTCCGAAAGTCGCAGAACAGAACTTATGCACCTCTACGTGCATACACCAGTCAGAGACTTTGGGATGCAGAGGAAGACACTCGCGGCGCCCTAGACATGGCATAACTGAAGATGATCATGCGTGTCGGCGATCGTACGTCTCCTGTTTCATTGACTAATACCGGGATCTCTGCCTGTTTTGCTGTTGGCTTGGAGAAGATGGACAGTCGTGTAAATTGGCATAGACCCCTGGACGCGCGAGGCTTGCGAGGGCCGAACTGTGAACACAGTTACATCAGGATCCGAGCCTGATAGAGATTCAGGAAAGACGTACGTGTTTGATAGGGAAAAGACCATTGGACGTGGCAGCCAACGTTGAAAAGTTCGTGCCCCTAAGCTGCTGCAGACTCCATAGCGCCATGACCAGTACTGCGTCCTGAGAGTCACTCATTCTCGATCTGAAACTCTCCCCCACCCAGCCTTCATCTGCGGGGCACTGCAGTGTCTAAGCAGATCCCCTCGCCGACGCAGAGCGCGACGAGTTGGTTGATGGCGTCTCCCAAATGCACGGCATGACGGCTGTCTTCAGTCCTCATGATTCGAGTTTGACGCGGGCCCGGGTTCATCGAGAAGGTCCGCTGAGAATTGTGCATGTCTTGGCTATCTGGGAGTCTGAACGATCATGCGCGCGCGAATCCGGGGAGTGAATATCGGTGATTCAGTTTTGGATATGATTTAAGACATGTCGCGAAGAGGATAGAGCAGATAGGGTGATGCATAGTATAAATGCAAATATGGAAAGATTCGATGGGCGGCGGTCGCTGACTGCAGTTGGCAGTCAGAGTCGTTTGACGTGGTTGAGACATAGATTGGTTGCCACGGTCACAGGTCGATGACAAACATGCACTGCGGCTCGGTAGGATGTATGTTTCTCGAAGGCAGAACAGGTTGAATTGCGTTAGTTCTCGTGCTTTGGGTTTGCGACAGTCCGCGGTTTGTCGAGCAGGTTCGATGGGGATGGTGCCTATCCCTAAACACGAACGCGCAGGGTTGCTTGGGGGTCTGAGCACGGATATGAGCACGGCTCTGGGGATTGTAAATGAGGTGCCTGCGGTCGATGGGTGAGCAGAGTGCTGAGGGTGCACAGAAAGGGGAAGTCGTTGAGTTTTGCGCGTGGTTGCGCAAGGACGAGTGGAGGACCCGGTCAAGCACTGGCGCGGGGTGTAGGCGGTATAGAAAGTCGGCCGTGCGGAGAGCCAAAGTGACGCGATGCTAACCGAGCTAATGTGAGCTTCGTTGTACATGCAAGCGCGGGCGAAGAGAGACTCACCCTGGACCCCTCGACCTCGATGGCAGCTTTGAGTGGGTCGCGACACCAATCTTTTTGGAGGGAGGATGATTCGGATACCATGTAGCGGGCGAGGTCTTCAGGGGAGCAGTGCAGAGAGTCGCGAAATCACCGAGTCCCAATAACTACTCGCGAAGACCACCTCGGTGTCTTGCACTGAGATTCATCTGCCCTCCCTCTTACTCCATCGCTGCGATCCGCGGCAAGTGCCACATTGGCGAGCATCCCCAGCCGCCGTAGAACCACCAACACCAGTCCGAACGCAAAGGTCACGCATTGCACAGCGAGGCCGGATTGGATGGCGCCGGGGAGCAGCCTCGGGCGCTGCGCCATTAGGTGTACGCGGCAAGGGGGCTGGGTAACCGGTTCACCGACAGGGTGCTAAGATGCAGGTAGGTGGGAATTCGAATTGGGAATCTCGGCGGGGCGGATGCGGAAGGACGGAGTGGGCGGTCCTCTCGGAGGAGAATAAACGTCGCTTCTGTATCGGGATCGGCAGGAGGGGTGTATTTGCGCATGCACGCTTGATCCTGTTTTGATGCGGGAGCGGGCGAGTGGGTAATCTGTAATGCTGAGAACATGAAGGAGGATAGGGATGGCGCGTGGCTGGAGATGCGGCGCGGCGCGGCGGAGCTCGAGGATGGCTATATCACAATATTAACCAGAAGCGGGTGTACGGACGCCTCGCGGCGGTTCATTCGAATTCGTGGAACGCTGCTGTGAGATGTCTGGCTTGCTGACGGTCGTTGGTAGGAGGACATCGGACGTACATCGGACGGGCCAAAGCTGAGCGGACCCTTTAATTTAGCCTTGACTCTGAGCGCTGAGCACCAATACACCTGCACTTTACTTAGTATAACAACATGACTAGCCCCTCAAACTTCTTCGCATTCGTCTGCATGCATTGAAACCTCCTGCGAAAACTCTTCTCTGATCGAAAATGCCAAGTCGTAGAAATCGGGCATGGGCCCGCCTCACATGTATGGTGACCATTGCGATCCACCACAACCTTAAGCTTCCTGCAGAAGATGCTGGTGGACTCGGTGCAGCGTCCATTCATATCGGCCCGATCTTCAACACTGGCGGCATATTTGGGGGGAGCGTAATCAACGTAGCTGGCGATTACATTGCAGCTGACTCTGACAATCCAGGTGTGCATAGTCACCACGATTTATATTTCCAATCGTTACTGATGTGCCATCCATAGTGGCGAAGATATCACGGGTTCTCAAATGCGCAGAGGGCGCATCTTGGGACCCATACCTACAATGCATGCCAGGCACCCGAGTGGCTTTCCTCTCTATCATCGATAGATGGGCTCGCCAATCCGGCTCGGAGAGGATCTGCTGGGTTAAAGGCGTGGCGGGATCCGGAAAGACCGCAATAGCGCACACTATTGCTCAGAAGCTACGTGACGCCGGGCTGCTTGGATCTTGTTTCTTCTTCAGTCGTAGTACTGCATCCCGCAATACTCCCCAAACACTCTTCATCACAATCGCGCACGAACTTGCCAGTAAGCATCCTGGCGCTGCGGCAGCTATCGCACAAGCTCTAGAGGTTGAGCCAGCACTTGCTACAGCATCTCTATCCCGTCAGTTTGAGGCGCTCATATTACAACCTTCTCGCCGTCTTCCCACCCATCGACCCATCGTGTTAGTAATCGATGCACTGGACGAATGCATTGATCATGATCTCGGTGCGGGGCTGCTCACGGTTCTCCGTGATGGGGCTGCTCGGCTTCCTCAACAAGTTCGAATTCTCATCACTTCGCGCCCAACAAGCACAATCGAGGAATATTTATCCGGGTGCAGCCACGTCAAAGCCCATCCGATAGACATATTTTCGGTAGAGAACTGCCGAGACATTTCCAAGTATGTGGACGCACAGCTACGCAACGAATCTATCATGAAGAAGATGAGGCCCGCCTCGCCCGA
Source organism: Athelia sp. TMB (assembly GCA_014898675.1). Taxonomy (NCBI): domain Eukaryota; kingdom Fungi; phylum Basidiomycota; class Agaricomycetes; order Atheliales; family Atheliaceae; genus Athelia; species Athelia sp. TMB. The sequence continues at coordinate 76,664 of JACXVL010000270.1, read as the reverse complement.
CGAAACCATGATAAGCGACCTAAAGAAATTAGCAGAAGGCCTTTTTATCTGGATTGCCACTGTCTGCAATTTCCTGGCTACTGCGTACAAGCCCATGGCGAAGCTCCGAGCATTACTCTCCAAATCTGCCCACAATCTGCCACCTGAGAGGAAGATGGATGAGCTATACGCCGCCATTCTTGCGGAGTGCGGAGACTGGAATGACGCGGATTTCTTGCAGGACTACCGCCTTGTCATGGGCAGTATCATGGCGGCAAAGCGGCCTCTGTCACTAGCGACGCTGCGGGCTCTACACGATGGTGCCGTGGATTCGGAATTTGATCCTGAGGAGCTTCTGCACAGATTTGGATCTGTCCTCGTTGGATTCCGAGACCTTGATGAACCTATTCGCATTCTTCACCTATCTTTCCGCGAGTTCATCACAGATCGTGCTGCCGCTAATGATAGCACCAAGCACCTCTACCTTTCGGAAAAGGAGCATAGCGCCCGTCTGGCGGAGCTCTGCATCGATATGCTGAACCGTGAGTTGGCCAAGCCAATTCCTGGTGCTGGCTACCTACAAAAACCCTCGAATGACGGACCGGGCATCCCGCCGATGCTTGAAGTGCCTGAACATGTGGTGTACAGTTGCGCTTATTGGCCCAGTCACATGCAGGATGTGGGAATATCACAAATCATCTGGAGCCCCATCGTGACGCTCATTTCGAAACACCTCGTCACCTGGATTGAGGTGGTGGCATCGACAGACATCTTCCGTGGATCGCTAGCATCCATGCAATGGCTACTGGTGAGCATATCGCTGATTCTGCATTGCATCATGTGCTCATGCAATTATTGCCCCAGGAGCACGCACCGCCGGAGCTGAATCATCATTTTTCATACTCATCACAGGCATCTGTGTTATTCGCTCTCAGCAATCGCCTCTCTTACGTTGGTCGGTTAGAAGAAGCGTTGCTCGCTGTACAAGAGGGGGTGGATTTGCTTAGAGCTCTAGCGGACAAGCAGCCGGAGTTATACAATGCAGATCTCGCCAGAGCCCTCAACAATATGTCAAATGGCCTTCTAGCTCTCGGTCAACCGGAGAAAGCACTGAAAGCTGTCCAGGAGGCTGTGAGTCTGTGGCGAGCTCTTGCGGTGCATCAGCCCGCCGCACACCATATTCATGTCGGCCTTGCCATGGCTCTCAACAATCTGTCAAACCATCTTTCAGCTCTTGGTCGAGTGGAAGAAGCTTCATCAGCTACGCGTGAATCAGTTCGTATATACAGGAATCTCGCGACAGACTCCGACGGGGCCTGGGTGGCAGGTAACGCAGGTCTCGCCAGTGCCCTCAATAATCTAGCAAGGCACTTTGCCGCTCTCAAAGAACCTTGCGATGCGTTGTCAGCGGTGCATGAAGCCACCAACCTATACAGAGCCCTTGCGGCGGAGCAGCCTGAGGTATACACTGAAGATCTCGCCAGAGTTCTCGAGAATCTATCGAATTGCTTATCAGAACTCGAACAACCGCGAGCAGCCTTAGCGGCTGCTGAAGAAGCGCTGGTGTACTGGCGTGTTTTCGCGGCGGAGCGGCCTGGTGCGCACAGCGGCAACCTCGCCATGGCTCTTAGCAATTTATCCATTCGCCTTTCTGAACTAGGTCGACTGCAGGATGCTTTGCCAGTCATCCGGGAAGCGGTAGACCTTTACGAAGCCCTCGCGGAGCAGCGATCAGCAGTTCATAACACAAATCTCGCAATGGCTCTCATGAATCTTTCGGGAATCTTGGCGCGCCTTGATCGGCGGCAGGAAGCTTTGGAGGCTATTCAGAAAACAGTGGATCTTTATAGAGATCTTGTCAAGGAACGACCAATGGCACATGATGCAGATCTCGCCATGGCCCTACAAAATCTGGCAACCATTGGTGAGCTCTAGGAAGATTTAAGAATGCTTGTCAGCCATCCAAGCAGTGGCAAGCTATTACTTGTTGCAGCTACAGTGGTGGTGACCGGCAGAGAGCCGTGCTTCACTGCGGAAATTGTATAAATGCGCAAGAAAGAAGAGTAGTTTACTGTGAAATTGAATAGTTAAGTTAACACACCATCCGTTCAGAGTATCGCAGCCTTAAGCTGTTCGACATTTAAATCTACATGTTTGCTCTATTGCTTTTTGAAGTTCGTATTGGAGATCAAATGGAATCGCACCATATTCGACCTTTTAGCAGAGGCTGCAGAGCCCCTATGCGAGTCAGAATTTGGCTCGTACTACACCCTGAACGCTTCAGTGCTGCTAGTTCTCAATCAGGTAGGCTTGATGAATTTGGTGAAGCTTCCTGGGTCGTACACGTTTCGCATTGTACGTATAAAATGCTAGCTTCTGTTACACTTCGAGACTCGGCACGGGCCGACGGGGGCCGGCGGCGCGACTGCGGCCACGCATGTCGCTCACTTCCGCACGCGGAGCGTCCATGTTTCTGTAGAGAATAATCGGGGCGCAAAAAATATGTGGTTGGATGCCCCGCGCGACATAGATAGCTGAGAGCAATTAATGAGAAACGAAGATTGGGAAGAGCGGACAGGCATACGCGCAGTTCAGTTCTCGAGCTCCTTCGATGGCCAGTCGGAGGTCATGTGGCTTGACACCGCATTCTAGCTTGGCATCTTATCGCTCTATCCAGAGCGAAGGGAGAGCAGAAAGAGTAGAGGCCTCGTTGTCGCTTGATTGCACTTTCGGCGATGTTGTCGTAGTGATTGGGACGCGGAACCAATATGTGCGCTCGGAAAAAGCTGGCGCACCTCTCCCCCCATCCGACATGACAACAAATAACGTGATATTTCCTTATAAAGGTGGTTGATCGAACCACGTGTGATAGGCACAATCTATTGCTGTCAATCACTGAGTATTTATGGACCTCTTGCTGTAGTTGTATGTGTTGTTGATTTGTGATTCCCGCGGTGTTCGAATCCCTCTGGTACCAGTTTTTTTTATTTACCATTGTTGTAGATTTTTAATTACATGGTACTCACTGGCGAGCAGAGACGTCGCTGGGAGGCTTTAACACTATTTTTCAGCATGTTAGAGTTTGTGTGAGGAAAGACATCATGATGCAGCCTTGCACGCAGTACCCCGCCGAGCGTTAGCGAGGTCGTTAGGGTTAGGGGGTTAGGTTAGTGGTTAGTGGTTAGGGTTAGGGGTTAAGGGTTAGGGTTAGTGGTTAGAGTTAGGGTTAGCTGTATATATATATTTAAAAGAAAAGGAGAGCAGGGCGCGTAGAGTACTCTGCTTGCAGCGGGTTTGGGTCAGTGATTGAAGTGACGCGGCAGGTCACGTGATGTTTGGCTGTCGGACGGGGGGAGACGAGGGACACTTCTCGGAAAATGCCTCAGCACACGATGTTTGGCCTGGTTGCCTCGCGTTCCATGCCATACTCCCCCGATAACACCGTGATCGCTCATGGGCAGCATCATGCATATAGGCTGTAGCTGAAATTGCTGCGGAGTAGCATGCACTCAAAACGCTGCTCGCCTTAATTCCTTCAAAACATCTTCCTACTCTTGACCATCCGCCTGGGCCCTGGTACAATGCCGAATCTTAGACTGGCATGGGCCCCTCTCACTGTTATCGTTGCTGTCGCCATCTACCTACATCTGCGAGGCTTTCCTGGAACCGATAGTGCGGGTGCATCAGTCCCCCCTCCCGTTGAGGAGCTCGCGCTTTTAGATAAAACGGACGAGTTGCTGGGCGAGGAAACGAGTGCCGATGAGACAAGCGTTCATCCAGGTCAGAAAAATACCTCATTTAGTTACGATATTTTCTTACGGGGAAGTAGCTTCTCCTGGAGCAAGAGCTGTACCTCTCGACGACACAATCACATCTCCCAAGCAAACAATCGCAAGTTCGCAGTGTTCGAATCTCGTTGTGGAGCTGCCAACGGTGCTCGACCGAGAGAACCTCGCCAAGGCCAACACTCTCAAGGAGCAATCCGCTGCCCTGCTGGATCTCGGGAGGCGGCAGGAAGCCTTGGATGCCATTATAGAGGCAACCGATCTGTTCCGGGCTCTGGCATTGAAGCAGCACGCTTTCAATGCGGATCTAGCTTTATCTCTCCGCATCCTATCCTCCCGTCTTGGAGATGTCGGTCAAAGGGAGGGGGCATTGCTTGTAATTGAAGAAGCAGTGGATCTGCAACGCGGTCTCGCGAACGAGCGACCATCGGAATTTAACGTAGAGCTCGCATCATCCCTCAATCACCTTTCCAACCGTTTATCGCGACTAGATCGGCATGAAGAGGCTCTTCTAGCGATCCAAGAGTCGATCGACCTGTATCGCGCTGCCGCAGAAGATCAGCCGGAAGCGTCTCGTCCAGGGCTCGCGGCGTCCCTCTACAATCTGTCCACCCGACTTTGGAAATACGATCTCCAGGAGGAGGCGTTGGCTGCAATACAGGAAGCAGCGAGTGTATACCAGAAACTGGCGGCGGAAGACTCTGCAACTTATGAGAGGAGGCATCAGCTATCGCTCGCGAAACTTTCCGACTTGAAAGGTCTCGAAGGAAAGGGTAAGGCCAAAGCAGATAGTGGAGAAGCAACCAATATCCCGGGCATCCAAGTGCTGCCGGACACACCCCGCGCGCTTGGCGAAACAGCTCCCATTCCAAGTAAGCCAACTATTATTCGAGGTAGCTTGCCGCTAATAATGACACAATCGTTATAGGTGAGCCAGTTTTACATCGCTGTGACCCTGGGGCTTCCGGTAGACCTGGAGCAGCAAATATTTATATGGGCCCGACCTTCAACACCATTGGCATGCTTGGAGGGACGGTACACAACATCGCCGGTGACTATATTGCAGCAGACGAAGATCCAGGTACGCAAAATCAACAGTATAACAGTTTCTATCTGATACTAATGAACCCATTAGTGACGAAGATCTCACGGATGCTCCCGTACGCAGAGGGCGCGTCTTGGAATCCGCGGCTTACATGCCTGCCAGGCACCCGTCTGCCTATACTTGGCGAAATTGGCACCTGGGTGCACCGCGCTATCTCGGAGAAGATCTATTGGCTCAAAGGCGTGGCAGGATGCGGGAAGAGCGCTATATTGCATACCATCGCTGAGGCACTGAAGGCAGAAGGGCTGCTTGTCTCGGCGTTCTTCTTCAGCCGCGACACCGCATCCCGCAATACCCCAAAGACCCTCTTCACTACCATGGCGCGAGATATCGCCCGTCTTCACCCTCGCGCTGCTGAAATTATCGCTGAGGCTTTAGAGGCCGAGCCAGCCCTAGCGTCAGCGTCGCTATCGCGCCAATTCGATGCGCTCATCCTGGGACCGTCCCGCCATCTTCCCACTAATCGAACAGCTGTCTTCGTGATCGATGCATTGGACGAGAGCATCACCCATGACCTGGATACCGAGTTACTTGCGATACTTCGTGACAAAGTTGCCCATCTGCCTTCCCAAGTTCGGATCCTCATCGCGTCTCGTCCAACAAGCATCATCGAAGAGCACCTGTCTGGACATAGCCACATCTCAACGCACTCGATCGAAGTGCATTCAGTTGCCAACAAACGAGATATCGATATGTACGTAGATGCACAACTGTGCGACCAAACCATCCTTTCCAAGATGGGAATCACGTCTCCTGACGAAATCATCATTCGCGACCTCAAACATTTGGCTGAAGGTCTTTTCATATGGATCGTCACTGTCTGCAACTTTCTGCGCACTGCGCATAGGCCTAAAGACAAGCTTCAAATGTTAATCTCCAAGTCTTCGCAGAAAGGCTCGCCACCCGAAAAGAAGATGGACTGCCTGTACGCAGCCATTCTTGCGGAATGTGGAGATTGGGAGGACGCTGATTTTGTGAAAGACTATGACCTTGTCATGGGTACTATCATGGCATTGAAGCGGCCTCTCTCGCTTGCGGCGCTGCGGGCCCTGCACGACGGCAGTTTGGACCTGGAGGCCGAACAGCTTCTTCAGAGATTTGGGTCCGTGCTGACTGGATTCCGTGACCCTCACCAGCCGATCCGTATCCTTCACCTATCCTTCCATGAATTTGTCACAAATCGGGCAGCTCATGAACATAACACCAGGCACCTTTATCTGTCCGAGCAGGCACACAGTGGCCGTCTGGCGGAACTGTGTCTCAAAACACTGAACCGTGAGCTTGCTGAGCCCATCGCTGGTACTGGCTACTTGGCGAAAGATGACGATGATGGACCCGGCATCCCGGAGATTGTTGGAGTTTCTGATGAATTGGTATATGGTTGTGCTCACTGGCCAAGTCACCTGCAAGATGTGGAAACGCCGCAGACGATTCCAGCTCTCATCATCACGCTGAGCTCCCATCATCTGGTCACGTGGATCGAAGTTGTGGCAGCGACTGATGTCTTTCGTGGATTATCTTTAATCTGGCAATGGGTACAGGTAAGTATATTTTCGGATATCCCCTGCATCATAGCCTTACGCAATCATACCTACAGCGGCGCGCACCAGAGTTAGAACATAATTTCCAGTACAAATCACAAGCCGAAGTGCTGTTCAGGCTCGGCAATCGCCTCAATTATGCAGCTCGCATAGAAGAATCGCTGCTCGCTACACAGGAAGCGGTGACTCTGCTTCGAGAACTCGCGAGGGAGCGGCCAGCAGTGCATAATGCTGATCTCGCCCGCTGCCTGAGCAGTTTATCGGTGCGCCTTTCAGCTCTCGGGCGAACGCAGGACGCTTTGTCGACTGTCGAGGAAGCCGTGAGTTTGAGGCGGGATCTCGCAGCGGAGCGGCCAGCAGTGCACAATGCTGCTCTTGCCACCTCCCTCAATAATTTATCGAATTACCTTCAAGCCCTCGGTCGAGCCCGGGAAGCCTTGGCGGCTGTCGAGGAGGCGGTGAATCTGAGGCGGACACTCGCGGCGGAGCAGCCGGTGGTGTACAATGCCCATCTTGCTACCTCTCTCAACAATTTAGCAAATCCCCTTTCAGCCCTCGGTCGAGCCCAGGAAGCTTTGGCGGCCGTCGAGGAAGCGGCAAATATATACAGGGCTCTTGCGGCAGAGGGGCCAGCGACGTACAATACGTATCTCGCCGACACCCTCGGCAATCTATCAAATGACCTGTCAGCTCTCGGTCGAACCCAGGAAGCTTTGTCGGCTGCCGAGGAAGCGGTGAATTTGAAGCGGGCTCTCGTGGCGGAGCGGCCAGCGTCGTACAGTGCTGATCTCGCGGCATCTCTCAACAATCTATCGGTACATCTTTCAGATCTTGGTCAAACGCAGAAAGCTCTGTCTACTGTTGAGGAAGCGGTGAATATATACAGGGTTCTTGCAGCGGAGCGGCCATCGGCGTATAATGCTGATCTCGCCATGGGTCTCAACAATCTCTCAAATCGCCTTTCAGCTTTCGGTCGAGCACAAGAAGCTTTATCGGCTATCGAGGAGGCGGTGAATCTATACAGGGCTCAAGCGGCCCCGTGGCCAGCCGCGTACAATGCGGATCTAGCCAGCTCTCTCAACAATCTCTCACATCGCCTTTCAGCTTTAGGTCGAGCACAAGAAGCTTTGTCGGCTGCCGAGGAAGTGGTGGATCTATATAGGGCCCTCGCGGCGGAGAAGCCAGTGACATATGATGCTCATTTTGCCAACTCCCTTCAGAGTATGTCTACATACCTTTCAAATCTTGGTCGGGTCCAGGAAGCATTGTTGGCTATCCAGGAGGCGGTAGATATGAGGCGGTCTCTCGCGGCGCAACAGCCAGCGGCACATACTGCTGGACTTGCTGACTCCCTCCAGGACCTATCCCTTCGCCTCGTGGATCTTGGTCGGCATGATGAGGCTTTGGCCGTGTTGCCAGAGGCGGTGGATTTGCATCGTGCGCTTGCTGCAGAGCAACCGGCACAGTTCAACCGACCTCTCATGATATCCCTCATGGTGTTGGCCAATGCCATGATCGATCTCGGGTTGGACGTACCTATGGAAATCAGGCAGGAGATAAGGGTTTTGCAGGCCCAGGTGGAATGATGGCAGGGATTTAGTCGGGGACCGTTGAGATGAATGCTTTTCATTGCATGTAACGAAACGAATGATAACTTGAATATGTGCTCCATTCTTGCATTCTGTCGTTCCTACGACTATGCGAATCTTGCGGCTAGAGAGGTTGTCCGAACTCGATTGGATGTATACACTTCTCGCATCGCACATAAACCCAGTGGAGAGTTCCTTTGATTGTAGCGTCTTGGGCTTGCGACGTGGTCGATGGCAGATGAGCAGCCCGAGGATGGGTTTGATGACCTCAGACCTCCGCATATGACGACATGCATGTTGCGCGGGCCGTCCTGGGCAATCGCACATGCATGTTCTGTGATCGCGAGCGAGGCGGGTTTGAAGAAAGTTTATTGAACCCGAGTCGACGCATCACTGTGTCAGCAACTTGTCATGTCACCATCGTTGCATTTCTCTCTTGCTGACGTCTTCACTCCCTCTTATTGAATCACGCTGGCAACGTGTACAGCTCTTCCAGAGAGCTGCTGAATTTAGGCCTTCGATTTCTCTGGCAACAATGCTCCCATCATTCTGCTTCCAACCTCGGCCACGTTATCTCAGGCAGCAGCTGCAGGCTGTTTCTGTGCGTATCTAGATGGGTAGCTCCTTGGGCTCTTGAAGAAGCCGGCTTGATTCTGCCCAAGACTTTCCGTAACCAACGTGTGATGTATTATGCTGGTTGCAACGAGCAACAAACAAACTGCGCAATGATCCGGGATCAGGAAGGATCAGCCGCTCATGTATGCTTGAAGATGGCTACTGAACTACTTTCATATCGTGCAGTGCACCCTGATATGTGATGCCCGCCCGTGCGGAGATACTGGCATCTTTATTGCTCCGCTCTTTGCGGGAACTTACACTGCGGCTGTGCACCTATGGGTTTGAGATGTCCCCCCAAAGTTCAAACTACAAGAAACCCGTGTTCACAAGAAAGCACACAAATTGGCAGCCATGAACTATGGGAGGAACGCTGATCATGCTTGCCTGAAGCCCTGATCTGCATTCGCGTGGACTCGACCCCTCGGCATTAGCCGAGGTGAAAGTGTATAACAATCAAGACTAGACTTGTATGGCACTCCACTCCTCCTTGCCGCTCGGAATTCAAAAGAGGGTGGAACAAACCAGTGTCAATTCCGCTCAAGAAGCAACTTGCATCGCCCGTGTTTCGGTCAATATCAATTTGATCTACCTGCTTACCGCGTTTATACAAAGACAAGACTGTGCGGTCTCTCCTATAAATACTGAGATATACATCGGATTGCATACACACCAACCCATCCTCACTACTTTCAACACACTCAACTGCCCGACAACCTCTTTAACATGAAATTCTTCAAATCAACCCTCTTCGTCGTCGTGGCCTTTGCCGCCACCTACGTCTCGGCTGCGCCCGCTGCATCCGAGTGCATCCCTCTCGTCAGCAAGCTTCCGTGCACCTACAATTCTGACTGCTGCAGCGACTTGTGCATTTCTAACGTGAGTACATCCATGATCACAGGGTTGCTCATCTTACTCACGCCCGGTAATTTAGATCTGTGTTTAAATCATGCCCAATGAATGGTTGTACATTTCTCGGATAGATTACGGCCAACGGTTAGTATACTTGCTATCGTGACCATCGGTCCTCGCCTTACTTTCTGTGGGATTCAGGTTCTCTTCGACTTATATTCAGCGTGTAGATTGGGCTATGAGAGGCTCAGAGCATCGCAACCTTGCCCTCTTCGATATTTTAATCTATTTATCTGATATATTGCTCTAAATTTATAACTTGATGGATATTCGATCTGATAATGAAGTAACTCGTCAGAGCTCTCACCTTACGGATTTCGGGTCATGTCATGTCTTTCATGCTGCCGCACTGGTGTGCACCAATCATTTAAGTCAAATATGCAAGAACGATGCTTTTTTGAATGGAATTCGGGAGGCTTTCTGGGTCTATGACAGGCGCATATGCTTCGTGTTGCATATAGTTCAAATTGTTATAAAGAGGGTACGGGCCGCCGAGGCGCGTCTGACTGGCTGCCACCACCGCCAAAACGGGGTCAAAGCAGTATAGCGTTCGACAGACTCTCGGTGACTTAGGGCATGAGGCGCAAAGCGTTCTCTCTATCGCTAGTGTTTTTTGTCAATCTAAGTACGGAAATCCATTCCCGCCCTCCGAGTCCAGTGTTCCATCATGAATGTCTCCAACAGGACAAGAAATAGTTAAGTTCTTTAGATATCTCTCAATCTTTGCTGCTTTACAATCTACTCGAGTATAGCAATGCATCAGCTCTTAGAGAGGCTGCAGACCGTTCAAAAGTTTCTAACGGAGGGTATTTGCTCTATTGCCTGCTCTTGTGGCGAAATGTGGTGATAGGTCATTTTAAAAGATAGTATGTTGGGACAGATTATGAGACTGTCCGCAAAACATTGCCCGTTTCCAGGGTTTTCGAATTTTGTAAAGGCATCCATGGGCGCGTTGTTTTTCCTGATGCATGATGTTCAAGAAGGCGGGCCGCGTGACCGGTTGACCATGTGCGACACAGCCACTCCGGACTTGCAATATTGGTCGGCCTCGCTTGACGCGTTTTTGCCAGCATCTCCAAAACATCCCCATCTCTTTCAAGCCCTGAAATCTCTATCCCTATATCGCTCTCCCTATATCGCTCTTTGAAACGAGCTGGGTAAACTCCATGTCTGATCGAGAATGCTTCGTATGCAAAAAGACAGCCGATGAGTCGACCCAGAAGAATCTGTTCAGATGCACACGCTGTCAAACGCGTCTTTACTGCGGTATGTTGTGGCTCGCACGCGTCCTTCCACTACTTTCCCCCCTCTGCCACATGTAACGCGCCATGTCCTCCAGGTCGCGAATGCCAAGTGTCTGACTGGTCATCTCATCGCAAACAATGCAAATCCCCGGGCAAATGGTACGACAAACACCGCGGCCAAAAGCACATGGGCCTGCCCGAGCAACACGAGGGTGACCTCGAGCTGATAACCTGGGACTGCCCCGAAGAGGGCACAGGCTGGGGAGCAACCCTCCTCGAGGAGGTCGATGATCTGAAGAAGAAATTCGCGGACGAGATGGGCGGGGACGAACGGAAGCTCTACGCGTACTGGCCCAATGCCTTCCGGTGGACGTGTTGTGGGGCCTCTGGGGGCACAAAGTTCGGATGCGATCATCATGGCCGCGGATCGAAGCCCTGTACTTGCGACTTCTGCACGCAAGTCCCTCCCGTTTCTGTGCTGCTTCGTCACGGAATGCTGACTTGCTTCTAGGATGGGAAAGCCTCTCACTGACAAGATATATAACAAGGTGACCGCGGCGCGGATGGGTCTTAACCTGCCGCGGGGTCCTGACCCCAGGTCATACCATCCTGGGCTTGCGGTTTCCGCTGCTGTGGGACGCGAGATGTGGGGCTTGGATGCTGATTAGACTTGGCCCCTTCGTGCGCGATGGAGATAGGTACATGGTTTGAAAGCTGGGCCGATACTTGAAAGTCCCCAGGATGCACTCCTTACCGCAGCTTAATTTTCAAACAATGATCATTCGTATGAGAACAAAAATGGCAGACCTTTGCGCCAATTCTCAGGGTGTTGCTGAAAAGACGATGCTTCCGGCTGTGCATCGTTGTTCGCTAAGTCCTGTCCAAATGTTCTCTAGTCAAAAGTATTGGCAAAAATCTCAGTCGGTCAGTTGGCAGGCTGGGCGATGCATCGATGAAGCTTCGATGAAGGCGGGGAGCACGAGAATGAAGACACCGGCAGAGACTGGCGGATAAGTCTGAAGTTAATTTCCGTCGAGGATAATAAGTATTAGTCTCCCTAGGGCAGATAAAGACAGCAACTGAACTTGCATAAATTCTGCATATCGTGTCTGGCACAAGTTCGCAAGTTGGGGCTTGGAAGTTGGGAGAGAACATGATCGTCGATCGGATTTTTCGCTCTAGATACTGGCTCCGCTCAGGACCACTCTTGCTTGCATCCATCCTACCCTCATTGGAAACGATCATGGCTGCTATTTCTAAATCAGAAAGAGCATATATACACAGCGCGCTCCTCGCCTCGCCGCCGCATCGTGCAGACGGTCGTGAACCCCACACATACCGGTCTATCGCGCTCGAGACGGGCATCGCGTCCTCATCCAATGGCAGCGCGCGTGTGCAGATAGGCGGCGTGGGCGGCACCGAGGTCATTGCTGCGGTAAAACTAGAAGTCGGAACTATCGGCGATGGGGAGGGGGAGGGAATACTGTGTAGCATCTCCTGGTGCGTGCCGATCGACGTGCACCGTTTTGTGCCTATAACTGACTTGAACGCTCGCAATGCAGCTCATCTGCAGCCTACCCTCACCTGAATCCAAACGACCTCGATAACCGCGCACATGATCTCGCCTCGCCTCTTCAACTTGCCCTCAATTCTCTTCCTCTGTCTCGTTCGCTGCGCATATCAGACGGCAAATCCTGGCGCGTCCACGTCGACGCGGTCATCCTCGCTGACGCAGGTGGTGCATGGGAAACACTCTGCATGGCTATACGTGCGGCCTTGTGTGACACGCGCGTACCGCGCACACGCGGGGTTGAGTACCGCACAAACGCAAAACCCAAAGGCGGTGAAAAGACCGGAGGAGACATGGATGTCGATACAGATACGAGAAGTGGCTTTGATACGCGTGCTCAAGCCTTCACGCAAATCCACGCTGGAGACTTTGAGCTGGTAGATTATTGGGATGAGGGAGAAGTGCTGGAAGGACGCGAAAGGTGGCCGGTGGGGGTGGTCCTCAATTTAGTGAGTCATGTTTTGCAATGTTTTGGCTCTGCTCTGCTCTGCCTTTCACTCTGCCTTTCTCGCGCCCTTGAATTGCGATCCTATTAAATGTATATCATCATATGGCAAGAACTTATACTTGCTTGCAGCTACCTCCAATCCACATACTTGACGCCACTCTACCCGAAGAAGCCGCATTGCCCCTACAATTGCTTCTTGCTTTCTCCTTCTCCACCCCTAGCGAGCCCGAAGTATGCGCTATGCGTCTACTAGGTGATGGTGCAGATCTGGACGTCAAGGCGATTGGCGAATTGGTCAAGGCGCGTTCACATCGCATATCTTCTGCCCCCAATCGAGAGACTAATGATGCAACTCAGGCCGGAGAAACCTATGCGCGCACGATATACGATGCGCTCAATGTCAAAATCGCCGACGAGGACGCACGGCGGGGCGTCAAAGCGCGCGAGCGATTTGCTAAACTACGATAGCTGCGCTTCATGAAATTGTGGCAGGTATGCTCTAGGGCTCCCGCGAGGGGAATTCCAAACGAGATCATTGGGTCAATATTTCTATAAATGCACGATCAGGGGCCCTCCTCGCGAAATACTGGACTCTTGCGGCGAGCAAGCTGCAATAGTTATCCCCCCTTCCCCAATTGGTCTCGTATGCAGACAGCGCACATCGACATGTGTCCTGTGCAAGCACCGATGTATACCTACATTTATAGATAACATTGAGGAAAGCCACGATACTCGCCGCCTGTTTCAATGCGCTTCGAATGCACCTGTATTACTACTCAATTTTATCACAGAGTTGAGTCAGGGCAATGGAGAGAATAGATGGATTTAAACATTGAAGAACATAGGAATGGGGCACTCTGAGCCCCGTAGCGTTCTTCATTCACACATTGCCTGCTCGCGTTGACGGAGTCAATAGTGGTGCTCATATGCGGTGCAGTGCCACTCCCGCGCGAAGCGAGAGTGGGTGGGTGCGGGCGGGAGCGAAGGATGGCTGGTAGTAACAGTGGGTGTGCGGGGCACCCGTCCGGGGACCGGTGCATCCTGGGCGTGCCAAGAGGAGATGGGGATGAAGTTGGTCGATTCACTGGGGTGGCGATGAGCAACCTTGTATCTGTCTATCTCGCAGTCCGCATTCTCCATATACCTGGCGAGTTTACGTGCATCTGCACTCGACCGCCTCGCACGAGTACGGGCCGCGGGATTTCCAGCCCATACTGAAGCGCGGTTGATATTGGGACGTTTCGTTTTGACCAGGGGTGGGAGGGCATAACCAGCAAGTGCGAATCGATGGTGGCTTGGAGGTCGCGGGCGCTGGTAGACAAAGGCGGGCGCGTGGGCGGGCGGCGAGTCATGTCTGAGGTCGCGACAAGGTGGAACGGGCCGTTCATTTCCACGTCGATGCATATCACCCTCAGGCAGTGGGGGAACGCGCTTGGGTAGTGTGAATCGGCTGCGCGGGAAACCAAGTCACACAGGGGTAGTCCGTGCTGGTATATACAAGCCAGGGCGCGATCGGTATGAAACCAGTGACGGCGCGCAATAATGCATTGCATATGCAGAGCTATTGAAAGAGGCTACCGTGACATCTGGCATTCGGAGGTACTTGAACTATTGACTCCGCCGCTATAACGCAGGACCCCGGGCAATGCCCCTAGACGTTAGATAGCCATCCGGACACCAAACGGCCCAAAACTTCCCTGACGCCAGATTTTATCCGGACATGGGGAGCCAAAATTGCCCTCAAAGCCACACCGCCACCCGGACATCTCAACCGCCGCAGGAGAGGATGCCTTGTGGCGATCCGGACATCCGCCGCCAAGTAGTAGGCACGTGGCTGATGCAGACTTTTGGCCAGATTCTGTAGTACAATTAGGAAGTCTAAGGTTAAATTACCAGAAGATTTAGTATTTTTTACTGTTGTTAATTTACAACCACACAGACTCGGAGCGGCCGCGACACTTTTCGGACTGATACCACAAATATCATTCCTAACAAGGCTCTTCACCCCATTAAGCATCCCCGCCGGCTCAAATACTTTCCAGCTATGCCCCGCGGACTATCAGATGTATGATGCCTTGCGCAAGGGCAGCGGTCAGTTTGCCAGCGCAATGAAAGTATCTTCCAGTAGGTCAAAAAGAGATGACCCCGCCGTAGACTTGTAATTTTCGTATATTCACGTATTTATCTTCTTAAAAACCTCTCAATTACCGAGAAAATCACTCTCCTAGCCATATGTGCCTAACACGAGAAGAAAAATCGATTTTTGAGGGGTTTTTGGAGGCCAGATGGTCATCCGGACACCAAACCCGCGAAATTTGAGGCCATGTGACCATCCGGACACGAAGCGGCCCAAAATCGCGATTTTGAACCCGGACACCAAATGCCCCCAAACCGGGAATTTTACATCTAACATCTGGGTGCATTGCCCGGGGTCCTTATAACGCTCCCAGCGTGACATTGGCAGTCACAACGAAACATGACCACCATTACGAATTGATTACAAATTACGACCATTGCGTTCTCTCTCCAACTTGTTTCTCTCTTCAAGTCGTCACGGTTATCATACACCACTACCCGTCTGATGTCCAATATTGGTCTCCTCCTGCAATGGCCGGGTTCTCCCGATCATACCTGCTTCCAAGCTCGGCCGTGTTGTCCGATGTCTCTTTGCGTTGAGGCGAGTCCGGATCTAGAGACGCAGTTTTCGGGGATAAGAATTGGGCAGAATTTATTCACTGGTCTATTCAGCTCCATGTCAGTCCGCTTTCTTAATCGCTGCGTACCCTCCGACTCGGCATTTTCATTACTGGCAGTCTGAAGGAATTCAAATCCCAGAGTGGTTGCCATCATATTTCATAGATTGGAACTTTCTCAATCGCTATTTGCCAATGCTCTCCGCAATCAGCGCGCCTGACACCACGCTTATTAGATGCAACTCGAATTGACCGCAACCGGTCTCTTATCGAACGTTCATCTACTCGCCTGGGCGCCTTGAGACCGCGCAGGTGTATTCGCTTGTCTCTATCCATTGGTGGCGGATGCTTGACGTACGCCGCCGTCGCCCTGTGGTTCAAATCGCTCTCAATGGTCACCAGCACAAAATTAACATAGTTATCAAACAAACAGGTAAGCCCAATTGGCGTGTAACCACTATTTCCGAATTCACAGATCCCTAGATATAGGCAAAGTGAAGGGAGTCGGGTTCAGCCTTGGTTTTGCGGAGCGTCTTCTTCTACGCCCTGCAGCCCCAACCCTAAACATCATTGGCGGTTCCTGATTGATATCTCATTATCTATCCAAAACGGCCGCATAGCGCAAAGCGAGAAGAGCCGCTCATCCAATACGAGCGGCGACACCACCATTGGTGTCATGTGGCTCAATGCCCAGCCGCTGGTTCTTCTATGCGCGGTCCAGGCAGCATATCCACGTCAGTGGCACCCTACGTCCACCGTGCATATGCATAGAAGTGTGTTATTCGGTTCCTGCATCAGACTCAAGGATTAATGTTGCTCTAGATTCTTCAGATCCGATAGCGGCCTCGGTGTTTGCATGTAGGGAGCGACATCATCGTGAAACAAATCGACGATGCTTTACGTGTGTCTTCTGCCGCGCTAGACTTGAAAATATGTAAGTACGTCAACTCCTTGTACTCGACGGTCACCGTCAACTACTAAAAGCCACTAAACCATTGAAGCTAGTCCCTCAACTACGGGGTCACAGGGTGATTACAGCCATGATAACCACTTTTTGCCAAGTTGAAGTGGCATGTGATCAATCTCCCGGTCTTCTATCGCTGCAAAACGATTCCAGACACTAATGAACAGATACGCAAAGAGAAGGTCCGGTTCAACATGCAGACTCGACGCCTTCTATGCCCTGACTCGACCGCCTGTAAATTGATGACATCCGCAATGCGCAGCGCTTCTGATTTCTATCTCAAAATGGATGTCAACTTCAACTTTTCGATCGATCTTCCTACTGCGTATTGTTAATTGGCTCAGTCCCCCAACGCTGGCCCTTTCACATAAGCGGTACTGTATTCCCATCACCCTCGTGCACGTTAAGGCGCATTAATCGGTTCCCAGGTCAGAAGACTTCAGGGATTGCTCCAGATCCAATGTGGCGTCATTTGGCTCAGCCGCAAAATGCTGGCCGTTTCATGCACAATCCAGGCGACACCTTCATGTCAGCGACGCTCTATGCCCATCACGCGCCCATGCCACATCCCTTCCCTACATGATCGATCATGAAGTGCTTGTATCTACAAAATCGATATCGCATTGCCGCTCGCCGATGCAAGGGTGGCATCGGTGACAGGTCATGCGGATTTCGGCACGTGCAGACAAATGCAACTGTCATTCTTCATGCAAATCACCAGGGATTCGATTCCCGCGTCAGACTACATGGGCTGCTTCAGATCCGGTATAGCGCCATCTGGCCCAGCCCCAAAATGCTGGCTCTTTCTTGCACATTTCCATCAGGCGACATCTTCGCGTCAGCAGCACTCTATTCCCCACGCGCGCACAATGTCACATGCTGGAGTTGTTACAGTAATCGGTTCCCGAGTCAGAATTCAGGGATTGCTCCAGATCCCATGTGGCGTCATTGCCCAGCCCCAAAATGCTGACCCTTTCACGCACTTTACAGGCGACATCTTCTCATCAGCGGAATTCTACACTCTTGAGCGGCGCTGATTGGTTCCCCGGTCAGACTTCAGGGACTTCTCTGGATGTTTTAGATCCGATAACGGTCTCAGGAATATCGCGTGTGGGGGTACTTAAGTGCCGGCACCATATCCAAGATTGAAACACGTCGAAATCACCTCGCCACTTTCTATCTGACCAACATCAATCCATATACAAACCATGACCATTGGTCGTACGTGAATAGTTCGCCGTGCTTGGTGTGCCCTAATTCCTTGCTTTTGAAGGCGTTATCATACTGGACGCCGGGTCTAGCGGAACTCGGCTCTATGCGTTCCAATGGACTGTCGAGCAGGCTCCCAAGTACTCCCAAATCACCGGGATTTACGAGGGTCCTAAATGTCAGTACGATCAACTTGTAGAATGTGATTCTCTCCTCACGCAATCAGTAGCACATAACCAGCCTATCGAGAAAACCATGGTTTACACGGGTGCTGGAGGTCTGTGAGATTAAATTGCAGAATGTGGTTCCCCTTTAATGCGATCTTTAGCAGATGAGGCCCAAGTGAGAGCAGCAATCAAGGGCCAAGTGGAAGATTACCTTGCGAGTATATTCACGCCCGCTCTCAACCCGCCTCAAGGAGAGAGGAATATTCTAACGAGCTTCGAACCGAACTGGACGGCCGCTGAGTTGAGTGCTGCACCGATCTTCGTGTTGGGCACCGCCGGCCTGCGCAACTTCAAGAATTCGAACCTCGCTGATTATACAATCCTCAAGGATTTGGTAGAGACGTACATCCTGGGACGCGCAGAGTACGGGTCCGCCACGTTCGACGCGATCTCAGGAGAAGACGAGGCTGCCTATGGCTGGGTTGCTGCGAATTCCTTGCTCGGCGCGTTCAATACGGAGTACCGGATGTCTGCGCGGGATACTGTTGGATATCTGGAGATGGGTGGACAGAGTGCGCAGATCGCGTTCAGACCCCTCAACGAGGTGCTGGAGGCGGCGCAGCTTCACACGATTTTTGAACGAGACCAAATATCCATTACGACAATCGAGTTGGGAGGGCAGAAGTTTGATCTCTTTCTGAAGACGTGGGAGCTGGGATCGAACCAGGCTTGGAGAACATATCAGCAGCGCCTTATTGACGAGGTGCGATTTCTATCGATTTTTGCAGACGAGCAGAGGCTTACGTATTGCTTTTGTAGACGCTGGCTGGCAATGTCACCGACCCCCATAGTCCGCGCGGCCGTATATGGAAATCGACCGCGGATCCTAGTCGGATCATGGTGGGCGGTGGAACCTATAATTCAGTGCAATTTCACAACAGAGTCCTTGCAATTTTAAACCCTCATCTCAGCGAGGATGACCATCTCCTCAGTGAGAGTCTTTTGACTCTCCTCAGGACCCGTCGCTTTGTAGGAGGTGGAAACTTCTGGTACTCGACTCGCCTTGTTTTCGGGCGGAATCTCGATGGCACTCCCAAGGCGACTACATTCAGTTTCAGAGAATACTTGGATGAGGTTCAAAGTACGACAAATATGAGCTGGACGTCTCTTCAGCTGCGCCTGGTAAGTTCGGTTTCTGCTCTACAATAATTCTCGCAGCTGATCGATGTTCTACAGCGTAACAAATATCAGGACGTTATGGGCAACTCCTGGTTCGTCGCAGAATGGGTCCGATGTGTTTTGGTTGAAGGTCTTCAGTTCAATATCGACGACAACCAGGGTCACGAAACTCAGCTTTCGTTCCGGCCCTTTGGTGGCGTTGGGAAGGCGGATCTCACATGGACCTTGGGCAAAGCCATTCTCTACGCCAACAGGCCGGATGGTCAGCCAGATTACACGTTAAAGACTATATCGAGCATCTCCGTCTTGCTGAACAGGTATGTGGAGAAATCCAAAGCCGCCCGGGTCGCCAAAGCCAATCGCGAGGAGGAGAAGCTTTATGACAACATCGTCCATGCTACGTCTTTCGAGGAGGATTCGGAGGATGAGCTCACGTTCTTGAGAGCGGCTGAGGCCAATGCCAAACATTCTCGTTCCTTGAGGCGGGGGGCAAAGCAGACAGTTGCGGAGAATGAAGGGCAATTGGTCGGGCCCGCAGTGACTGGACTAGCAAGGGCTGCGATTGAGCGTATACGAGCCGAGGAAGCTATTCGGTTGGAAATCATGGAGCAAGGTGAAAACAATGACAGGAAGGAAAGGCTTAAACTCGCCCAGGCAGACGTGCAAGGGGCGAATAAGGCATTGGTATTGGCAGTGAAGAAGGCAGCTGGGTCACTCCCCGCCACTGCCACTGTCAATAACTTGTAGTTCATCTTGACTTGACATACCCACGATTGATTGACGCTGATATCTCAGATTTCGCTACCCTTGTACAATTACTTGCATGTACCCGTATTCATGTGGAGTTCAAAATTAATTGAACTGGCCCCGAGTCGGCAATGTACCTTTTTATCTTGACCTCTATTGAGTGCTTAACTCTGATTGGCCTATACGTTCTACCCGCCCAAGCGCAAATTATATGTGTTCGTGCTCGATCACGTAGTCCCGGACTGTGTCAAGACTGTGTAGCAGTGAGCTTAGGCTCACACTAATCACGTGATGTGGCGCGAGGGCAGGCAGCAGCGAGGTCAGGGAATGGCAGACTATACAGATAGACACTACGTACCTGGGAATAGATATCCTTCTGCCCCTCCCATTGTGTGCCTACCGAGGATGGCCCTCCGGGCTCCCCGATGCAATTGGTGATGGACCAATGGAGTGGCGCTCGAAGAGCTGATCCGCATTTCAAGTTTCTATTTTCCGGCGGCCTCGGCCTTCCCCCTCTGTTCCGAACGCGCCATGGTCCACTAGCCACGAACGCTCCGCGACCCTGCAATTGCCCACTCGACGAGGCGCTCGCGCGACGAGAGACAGCATAAGGCCCAGCACACCGAGTCTACAGGCTGATGCAGGGAAACAGGCGGAGCTTCGGCTCGGGCGACCCGCAGAGAGACTAGCAGACGACGATCATGATCCGCATGCTGCAAGCGGCAACGTGGTATTAAGAATGAAAAAAAAAGCAAAAGGGAGGGGAAATGTAAGAACGTACAGGCGGAGACAGATTTGCAGCAGTATGCGATGGACTTGCCGCAAAAACGGCACGAGGAACGCAAGGATCGTCCACGATAAGTTAATCGACATCGTGAGTTCTTGCTTGGCAGGTATTTGGGTCGGATCTGGGCGTGTATAAGTCGCTCGTGCCAAATTTACGAAGAGCGTGCTTACGGTGCAAATGTCATGGCATAGCCGGGAGCAAATCTGGATGCACTGACGGTCGTGGGTTTTTCCAATTCATAGGCCGGTAACTAGGTCATCGCAGAGACCAGCAGTCACCAGCGAGAACGAGAGATTTGCAACTATGGCAATAGGCTGCTTGAGTCTTAGCGCGCGCGCGCGGAACCGGAGGATTGAGTGCTGGTGGTTGGGCCGGGAGGCGCTGGCATGCTTGGTTTGAGGTGCGGAAGTGGTGGCGCATGCCGCGAATGGAAATGCAGCAGTTGGATGTGCAGCATGATCCAGCAGGATCCAGCCATGCTCTGGAATATCTCAGGAGAACTGCAGTAGGGACTTTCTACCGCTTCCTCCTAATGGACGCGATCCTTGTGGAAAGGGGTCGGCACTGCACGCCGACGAGGAGATCCGCGCGGAATCGCGATGTCACGGCGTCCCAAAAGCCACTCGAGAGTCCCCGGTAGGCGGCATTGTGCAGCTGGGCCTCCATCCGGAGAGAAAGCTGAGCGGCAGGGCGGACGCGCTCGAGTGCCACTGTCGCTGAAGAGCAACCTCTTAGATGTGTGATTCTCTCCCTTCAGTCCAGAGCGATTGATGTTGAGCAAAAGAAAAGGTGGTGTGAATAGCTACGCGAGAGAGAAGAGGAGATGAATAGCGCGGAGTGTGAATTTGGGGGGCGGGCGCCAGGCGCAGGAAGAGGAGGACATGGTGAGTGTTTATTCCGGCGGGGTCCCATTACCGAGCGCCCGCATTAAGCACTAGGTATATCTATATACTGCCTGTGGAAGCCTAGTAGCTATAATTTATAACCTTTGCTGAAGTTCGAGTGAAGGATTGTGCACTAACTATGCCAAGGGGTACGCAACAATAGAGTCCGAGACACAAGGTGGGGGGAGGGGTGGGTGTTTTGCGACCTTAACTGGAAAATATGACCCCCTATTTTCATGCTCACAATGGATCTTTGAGAGCATCCTGGGTATCTTGGAGCACTCTAGAGGTTTCCCCAGACTGCTATGAAGGTAAATAAGACCATTTAGCGACAATGAGGATTTGTTGAGGATGAGTTGGCTATATTAGGAACGAAAAACTCACGCCACACGGTGGGCGCTTGTTTTGGCAGCCACTTTGCAGTCAATACCCACACCAACTCCTACCTGCAAACACTTTCAATATCGGTTGGATCATAAACTGTGGTAGCTAGGATGCATATTGCAAGCAATTTTCGGTCTCTGCCACGTCTTCTGGTCACAATAAATTGTTTTTTGGACCGTGGGAATATCTATCAGGGGGAGGGGTGGGTGTTTTCGAGGCTTGACCGGAAAATTCGACCCTGTGTAGAGGATTCTGGTCTTGCGTACCCCTTGAACTATGCTTTGTCATCGTTACTACTGCTATAGAGCGCGGTGAAGGCTTGAAATTGACATTTTCTTCACCGGAACGTCGATCTCGTCCCATGTCAAGGCCACCGCATCTATCTCATATATTCGAATCTGCCTACGTACTAGCTATGCTCAAGATCTGAATCCTCTGCTACCAAAAGTGCTATTTTATATTAATATTTGAGCTGATGTTACGAAAGACCAGGGGAATCCACCATATGCATGACTTACATATGACCTCATTGACGAAGTCACTACGAAGTCTCCAGGCTCGAGCTGTCGGTGGTGCTGACGAGTTATTGGGCTCCCGTTCATCTTTATCCTCTCCATCATGTCCAATTCGAATCTTGGTATCTATCAGCTCAAATGCCAGTGCAATAACTATCCCTGGTGAGCCAACTCTATCGATACCTCGGGAATCGTCGCTAATGATAAGCGTAGGGGAAAGAAAGGCTCCAAGTCCCTAGCAGCACGATATGCGGCCACGGTCCCAGGCACAGATTTCAAGATAGATGAGGATATAAACTATGCTGAGGTAGGCCGTCTTCATCATTCACCACCCACTGGATCTAAAGCATACGCAGATGTGGATGGGCACGTATCCGACTCTGCCATCCTACGTCCTGAAAACCGGAGACAATCTGCAAGATGTCATTGACAAGAATCCCGAAGAGCTTGTAGGCGCGAAAGTGCTGAAGAAGTTTGGCACCAACCTTCCATTCCTGCCTAAGATTCTCTCATTCGACAAGGCGCTTGCGCTTCAAGTCCACCCACGCAAATCCCTTGCAAAGAAACTGCATTCCGAAGACCCAGACCAGTACACCGATGACAACCATAAACCAGAAATCGCCATTGCCCTCTCCGAATTCGAGGCTTTCGTCGGGTTCCGGCCTCTCCCTTCTATTCAGACGTTGTTCCTCTCCGTACCCACCCTCACCACCTTCTTACCTCCCGCATACCACGAGAGCAGCAAAGAATTAGACGAAGCAGGCATGAAGGCCCTTGTCAAGACTCTGCTCACGCTCCCTGAGCCCACTATCTCCCGCCTCATAACCACCCTGTCCTCCCTCTCTCTACCTGCGTCCCCCTACGAGCACATCTCCGCGCTCGCCCCCCGCCTGGCATCCCAATACGGCGCCACCGACCCGGGCACGCTCCTCGCGCTGCTGACGATGCACTACCTCGTCCTCCCGCCCGGCGCGGCGATCTCCATCCCCGCGGACGGGATTCACGCGTACCTCAGCGGGGACATCGTGGAGTGCATGGCGCGCAGTGACAATGTGCTCAACACCGGCTTCTGTGCGGCCGAGGAGCGGGAGACAGATAAGTTCTTGGAGAGCGTCGTGCTCGAGGGCCGGGAGGCGCGCGAGAACGTCCTCGAGAAGACTAGTGCTGGCGCCTTCGTGAAAGGCGGCGGTAGCGGCGAAGATCAGGAACGGAACTGGGTGCTTGATCCCCCGTTCACCGAGTTCTCCGTTATAGGCACCTCTCTTCCCCCCGGCGAGAAAGAGTCGTATCACCCAATTGCGGGCCCGAGCGTACTGGTTGTCTCACAGGGCGGCGGAGCTATGCGCGCTGGCGGGGAGGAATACGAGTTCAAAGAGGGATGGGTATATTTCATCGGGCAGGGAATAGAGATAGAATATGAAGCTGGAGGAGATGGGCTGGGAGTGTATAGGATGTTCAGCCAGTGAACATCTGATCACGGTCAAAGAAATAATGGCTTGGTATAGTTTGATGCATATCCTTACTTCATTATCAACAATATGACGCATTACCTGGCCTTACCATGATCAACGCCTGTGCTTTGACCAGCTTAGGCGCAAGCTTCGTTCCATCTCGAACCTAGGATGATTTGCACGCAGAGGAAAGGATCTAGTAGTTGCCTGGCTTACAATGAGTCTCGCCTTTCCCGTCAGGGACATACATTTATCATCATAATGGAATTGGCATACAATGACAGCTTATGCATACGCATGATGAGAAGCCGCCGTGGATCATATTATACAGTAAAACAATGCACCAAGATGCTCACTTGGAAAGGGTTGCAATCATACTCCCTAGATCTCTCCCGAACATACTCCTTCGACCCACTCCGTATCGCTACGCACGGTTGTGAAGTTCTCGTAGCCATCCTTCGTGATGAGGATCACATCTTCGATACGGACTCCGCCAACACTTTCGTACTTCTTTAGAACCTCATGGTCAATGTGCTTTGAATCGCGAATCGGGGTCAGAAGGTGCGGAGAGAAATAGCAGCCTGGTTCAACAGTCTGCAAGAACGACGTCGTAAATTGGCATAGCCGCGGGTAAGAAAAATAGACCTACCACGACCATCCCTTCTTCTAGAGGCAACCGGAGTCTCAAATAGTCATAGAAAGACTGCAGCCAAATTTCAGTATCATATCGTGGTAATCAAAGATAATGCTTACCGGATGCCCCAAGACGGCGCCCTTGATCGTTTCGTTATTTTCGGGCTTGCTGGCACTCGGTACATCGTGCACATCCATACCCAACGAATGACCGACTCCATGCGGGAAAAACGCGCTAGTGACACCACTGGCCAGAATTGCTTCTTCCGCATTCCAAGAACCACTGTTGGGAGAGTCGGGGGACTTGAAGATCCCCAGGCGTTGGAAGCCCTTGACGAGCGTACGGTGGCAGATGAGCTGCACGGTATCCCAATGCAAGGCCGGTTTGATCGCCTCGAAGGAGAGCTATCGTTCCATCAATCTACTGAGCGATGTGCGTCAGATTAAGAAGTACTCACTTTTTGCATCTCGAGAACGAGTTCATAAATGGCTTTTGCCTCAGGCGTGAATTTGCCGCTGTTACCGACCGGCATCGTGCGAGTGATATCTGATGCGTAGCAAGCCCATTCGCAGCCCGCGTCGATCAGAAGCACCTGCGGGACCAGCTCCCGCTCTCCGCCATGAGCGAAGTCATTCTTGTTCTGGTGATCATGCGGATGCACAGGTCCCCATGCGAATTCTCTGTCGTTACAACAGTAGTGCAGAGTTGATGCCCTCGTTGACGCCGCCACGATGGGAAGGTATGCTTGATGCACTGATCTAGTCCAAGTGATACCATGAGCGAATGGGCGGCGAGATCGGGAATAGAATATACCCTTCTCTGCGGCACGATGCAACGAAAATTGCCTCCGCTTCCGCTTCCTTCTCAATCAACCACTCGCCCGGCAGCAAGGGCCGCCTAACACCAGCACCTTCACCCTTAGCTATCTTCCCCCGAACAGCTGCTCCGAGGACTCGCATAACGGTCTCGTGCGCCCGAGAGCTAATCGCGTTTGCATGTTTGATCGCTTCTATCTCTGATGCGTCCTTGGTCAACCGGGCGCGGTGCAGGGCGGAAAGCAGGTAGAAATCCGTGATAGTAGCATTTGTTGCAAGGATCAACTTGGCCTGATCTTCAGGTAGAGATGGAAACAGCGGGGAGTTTCGTGGGAGGGTGTGGAATATCGCGTCAGGGTGTGTCTTGTGAAGCAGTGCGATGGCATCAGGGAGAGCTGAGGTGTACTCGACACTGGACACATCGTGCATCTGCTGGGCCGCTGCAAGTGATGGAGGTGGGACACTCCACATCATGTCAGCGAGCTCCGCCTTCGGTATAAACAGTTGAACTTTCGCCTCGGCATTTGCTAGAGTGTTGTGTTGGAATGTAGACAGCAGGTAGGACGTCGGGACCGTGCATCCGGAGAGATAGTAGAAATTCGACTCTTGTCTGAATACCATCTCGCGATCCGTGTCATTTCGGAATGGCGTAACCTCTCCGGCAAGCAGAATTATGTGTGTCTAGGTGAATGCTATGATGTGTGTGGTAATATGTGCAATATAAGAGCAGACCGACCTTGGTCTTCTCAGCCGAGGGTACGAGATCAATCAACTTCTCGTACACCTTGAGCGCATGTTGACTAGCTAGGGGACTCCTTTAGCCTTTGATACAGGCAGGCGAGTGTTAATAGTACCAGGGTAGACCATAGTGAGAATGCAAATTTGTTGAGACAGTAGGAAGCCAAGACGATCAATGGCAAGGTAGTTGCAGGTCCGATCGTTTTCCTGTGGGATTTGGCGTCGTGCGCGCGAGGGGAGACGTCTCTGCCATAGCTGACTTTGTCAATTAATCGCTCCATACACCGATGGTGAAGCGGTTATCATGCTTGCCTTCCAAGCAAGCGGCAGGGGTTCGACTCCCCTTCGGTGTATGCCGTAGCATCTTTTTGTCCCTCATTTTGAGGCTTGGACGATTTGTATAGGAGAAAATTCTGAAGAACTAAATTAACGTATTGTAAGGCCAATAGTGTAGAAGCAGGCCGAAGGATGCAAACGAGTGTATAGAAAAGCCTGCAATCGAGCAGCAAGTGTGTATCAAGGTAAAACATCTAAACAACAGATAAATACGGCATGCCAGAAACAAGAAATACCAATAGAAATAACCCCAAGAATATCTACAAAGGTCTAGAACCTCCTCCTCCCAACACCGGGCTCCTTGATCACATTGCTCTCTGAATATGATGCTGTTAAAGTGGGCATGGGAGGGACGTCCGCGCCCTCGCCATACATGGCTGCCACTTTCTTGAGGAACCGCTGCCGCGCTTCCTCGCTCTGCTCGCCATCGAGCACGCTGTACATAGACGGTGCAGCGGAGTATCGGCTGATGCGCCCGTCGTCCCAGTAATGCGATTCTGTATCCCCCGCGTCACGTCCTTCCAGGCCGTACATTGTCCGCCGCCCAGCAGTCTGGTCCTCTTCGCCATAGAAAGACTTGTCGTCGTCATCAACATCGTCGTTGAGTTCGACGTGGACAGGCGAGTACATCTCGGGTTCCTCCTCGTCCTCTGCGTTCTCCGCTTCTTCCGTTATCTCCTTGTGTTCCTGCTGCCCTGAGCCAGATGCTCTGGGTGCAGCCGAGAATGAGAACGAGTTGAGCTGCTCGTACTCAAATGACTTGTGAGGCGCAACCATCGAATCCTCTGCGATGCTGTCATTGTACCTGTCCCCGGGTTCTGTGACAGGCACGGATGCTGCAGAGAAGCGCTCTCGCTCATCTACATTGAACTTTCCCCGAATCCGGTTCATCTCCTTTTGCACATCCACAGGGCTAACTGGACGGTCGCTGTCCGCCTCCTCTTCGCCAGAGGCCTCATCGTCGGTGTACACCATCGGGAAGGGGTTTTTCTCGTAGCTGCGGGTGCGAGGTGGTGCCGGTGGTCGTGCACTCGAGCCTTCTGCCCGCCGACCCGCCGCATAGAGGTCACGGTATCGAGGCACCTTCATCCTTTCTTCGTATCCATCCAGCTTCCCTACTCTGTCTCTGTCTACACCTTGACCCCTGCCTACGCCGAACGGCAGATCTTTGCCTCTCTTGCCTGATGGTGACGGCGCGCGGGGATTGAGCTGTGAGGGTGCCTTCAACTTGTCGTCAGCATCGGGTGGTGGCACGCGCGGCAGTGGACCGGTCGGTGGAGGGGTCGGCGGGGGTACAGGATTATGCGACATTCGTCTGGGAGGTGGGAGAATGAGAAGCTCCGACTTTGAGGAGTCGGCCTCTGCCCCTGTGTAAGTGTGTGGGTGCGTAATGACCATCGCTGTCCGGCTTTTCTTGGGCTGAACCTTGAGCGGCGGAACGGGGCTGTTCGAGCTGGCTGCGACTGCGGCGAATGGGTGGTGGTGATGGGGTTCGGATGATGTGGCGGGCGTGACCATTGCGTATGAGGAAGTAGACAGTGGCGCCGGCGACGCAGAAGAGGGATAGACAGACGGCGGTGACAGAATAGATAGCTCCCTGGGTGCATATTGCGTCTTTACCTCCAAAGTTGGCTTTCGCATCAACGGTATTTCACCTTGATTGCCATTGCCATTAGACACTGGCTGAACAGGCATGGCCGAAGGACCCGTGCTGCTACCAGCCACTGTGTCCGGGCCCCGAGTCAGCGGCAACGAAATATCCAGTTTGCGCTTGTCCGTGCTTATGCTTCCGCTGCTCCCGAACCCAAACAGCCCAGGTCGACTGTTCTTGCCTCTCGATGATGATGGTGGCGTCGGAGAGTGGATCTGTTGCAGCGGCTGCTTGTAATGCGACGAAGCGGAGGGGGATGATATTGATGTGGGCAAGGATGCAGGCATGGATATCTCGCTAGAGCGCGATGAGGTAGTACCATCACCCTCTTCGTGCTCGGGGTCATTGATAGGTGCTGGAGGAGGCCGCACTGGGACTGCCTTGGGACGCAGGCGAACTGACGTCTGAGAGTCGGCCTCAGAAGCCGCAGACTGTGCAGTCGAAGGCCTTGTGGTTGGCACTGGTGGAACGGACGAAGGCGATGGTGAAATGGGAGAAGGCTCCTTGCTCGCGAACCGCGCGGCGATAGGGGGGAGCGGCGCCAAGTCCGACGGTGTTGTAGCGACAGTGACCCAGCTCGATGCGTTCGAAGCTGCGGATAGCGGTGCCGAAGTGAACAAGGCGTCGTTTGGTACGGAAAGTGATGGCCCAGAGTGCGAAGGTAGTGCGAGTAGAGTGGTAAAAGCGCGAGTAGGTAAAGGAGGGACAACGTTGGCGGGTTTGGTCGGTTTAGACTTCCGGCGAAAGAATCCAGATGAGGTTGCGGTCGGAGGTCCCTCTGTATCAGATTTAGCCTGTGACTTGATAGGCTTGTTGCGAGACCACTTGGTGGTCAGAGATTTCGTTCTAGGCCGGGCATTGGCAGAAGCTTCCGAAACGTATGCCCCGTCGCTGACCGCTCCGTCCGTCTCATACTCAGTCACCTCGCCGCTCTGCTTCCTAAAAAGCTTGCCCTTTTTCGCTTCCCGCTTCCTGGCCTTCTCCTCTTCCTTCCGCGCCTTCTTCTCGTCACGCTCGCGCTCCTTTGCGGCCTTTGATTCCGTGCGCTTTCGGGCCTTCGCTTCCCCTTTATCCTCCTTGGCATCTTTCTTACTGTTGCTTGTCAACCTATCATTCTCATCCTCGTGTCCGAGCTTACTCCGTGGGATAACTTGAGAGGGGGAAGTAGCACTCGGAAATGCAATGGTTACATCGGGACTTGAGGATGAGGAGTCAACCGGAAAGGGAAAATGATCACGGTAGATATTAGGGCCAGCGCCGGGCTTTGGGGTATATGGGAACGACTGATTGTGCGAGTGCGAGTTTGAGGTGGAGGGTGAATTTGAGTGCGAGCCTACAGACGTGGCGAGATCCGGAGTAGCTGCCTGAAATGCGCGTGGTTCAGGTATGGGAAAGCATGAGGGAAAGACGGGGCTCACCTCCTCCTCCTCTTCTTCAGTGACTGGATTATTGAACATCCAGCTCGCGACAGTTGAATTAGGGTCACCGAATCCGAGTTGCATAGCTGCATCTAGGACGGATGCGCGAACCATGTTTGAGTCGCGCGATGAGGGTCCCGCCCCCCTTGTGGACGGCTTCTTGCGCAGGTGGGATACAGTGGATGATGCCATCGATCCTAGAGTCCAATGCGCTTTGTGATAGATAAGAAAGACTGTATATGTGTGCTTTTCTGACAAGGTGTCGGTATTGAGAAACGCGCTACCGTGGGCGTCCCAAGATGATCTGGTAGTCGGCAAGTCGAGATCAAATCAGTTGAAAGAATACAAGCCCGGTTCTCCAGGATCCCAGCTCGAAGGGGTTGCAAAGGCAACTCGGTCAAAGAGAAAGAACGTAGTGGTTGGTCGGTGAGAAATCGTTATATTGGGTTCGTGCACAAACATATTCGGGGCACGGACTTTGGCTCGGATCTAATAAATGTCTCCTCATCGCGACCACACCGGCAACACCACTCTTCCTGACGACAGCGTGCCGCCTTTCATCTGTAAGTTGCATCTAGGTTTACACACGTTCTAACGGGGCATGCTGAGAGAGAATTCCCCCAAAGGTGTTCCATAAGCACATCGTGACTGCTTTGGCGACACAATTGGTGCTCGCATTTCCCAATTGCATACCGACATTCTCGCGGTGTGATCTGGCGTGACATAGCGTGACATCGTCGACCGCGATGCCACTGCCAGCGATTTGTCGCATCCTATGTATGTCATCAAGGGGAAAACTCTAACCGTTGTCTAGACCACAATGACGACAATTCCAAGGACCCGCTATGCTTCCAGAATCCAGACACTTCCGGACACGCAATCAGATGCTCAGAGCTCACTGAAAGCTAAGGTCACGACTTTGAAACTTGAGACAACCTTCCAATCGTATGGTTATCTACACCTTAGAACATGATGTCTGGCGTGGCGTTCATCTCTGCCCACGCACTGATACTTCCTAGGGTACGCTCGCCCCCTCCTCTCCCCTTTGTTTCTCAAACGACATTTTAAAAACTACCATCTTCGGATTATGATCAGTAATGCGTTCATATAATCAACGCGCAAATTCGCCCACCTTGACACCCTTCAGTATGCCGCGCTCACTTCGCTCCAGCATACACACTCGCAAGCGTCTTAAATCTGTCCTAAAAAAATCTGGTCTCTTTCTTGATAGAACTGCCTAGAATTCGAAGAAAACGTCGACATTGGTGACGCATCGGCCGGCGGCCATGCGCACAGATGCGCACGCGGTGCGAGCTCATAGAGTACGTGCACTCCTGCCCCGCGTGCTCTCGGTTCAGCACCTCAGAGACTGCATTGGTACCGCACCGGCTGGTGGCCATGCGCGCGCGATGATAGCTCATAAGGTACTCTCGCCCTTGCCCTACTCTCCGTCTCTCTCCGACACGTTTGGAAACACATCACCCTCAAGTAAAACCGACTGGCTGCTGGGGCCTGTACGGTGGTATACATTTTCTCAGGGTGCTCACTCTGCTCAGCCGCGCTTTTCTGACACCTTAGCACTCCAAACCACTAATTATTAGATTTCTCCTTTGCTGTACTCCTTTGCAAACAGGCGTTTTTTACAATTATTATCTCAGCTGCAGGTTCTATTTTCCTTCCTACCTCTCGATTCCTACAGAGCGCGTGAAATATTTCGTTGACCGCGGTTCGTTGAACGGTATCTGTTAGTATAAAGCCATTCTGTCTTACCCACTACCTACACACGCTGTACACACCGTTTGCCGCAAATTGGGATACCACAAGTAACTGATGGTGCATAGTCACATTTCAGAATCCATTTCGCGACCCTAATCCGCCATTCATTGCCAGCTCTAGACGTTGCATATCTTTAGCAGTTTCAGCTATCCTTCACAATCCCTTGCATACTTATGAAGTCTACCGCGGATTTTTTGGCAACTCTTAGGTATGCCACGACCTCAGAGGGTGGACGAAATGGCCGTTAGAGATTCGGCACACATGTTAGAACGCGCTTGTTCGACGACATGGATGAGACACAAACTTGAAGCCATATGCACCAAAAAATCGAAGACAAGAAATCAGAACCCTGTCTGATATTCTGCGAGGGCAGGAGAGTACCAGTATGCATCGAATGAACTTGAACTTGAACTTTTTCGGAACAAGTGGGATTGCTATTTTCGTCAACGTGGGTGAGAACCTTTTATAATATCATGCCTCTAATCCGATGGTTGTGTAGTTTTAAAAGTTCTTTTATCTGCCTTGCTTGTCTTATAGATATATAATGAGCAAAAACAGTGGGATATGCGGCGATTTGCCACCAAACCCTTGTCCGCTTTTGGCCAAGCGGAGCTTAAAATTCCTTCATAAACGCGGGAGTTCTTCACTGCACGTCGTCCTCTTTCCTAATTGCCCAACTCTCAGCTATCAATGCTCGTAATCTGCCTTGGCTCGCGCTTACCATTTCATACTGATTGGCCATATTATATCCGACCGCTGGATTAGAGTGCATCGTTGACTCATCGTAACTTACCCCAAACGGAACTTGCACTGATGATTACTGTAAGGCATAGTTGATGGGTAGTTGGTGGGTAGTGTACACGTTATATTAATCATACGCTAATGAAAACTAATGAAAACTTCATGCAGAGTTCCTCCCCTAGTAGCCTCGCATGGCATGCTGTTCCCGCTCATGCTTCCGAGCATCATAGGCTCGCAAGAAATTTGCACTGCAACCCTCAAAACTACAATAGTGCCTGCCAGACCCACTATTCTGCGCTCTCTGCTCCTCGATATGCCTGTTTAACGTTTCATATCTCGTAAACCCCTGGTCACACCATGAAACTCCACAAGCGCCTCTGCAATAGGCAACCGCCTCGCTGGACGGATTTCTAGCCCTTGCACTGGCCGGCACCGCCCGGAATTTGCCCATCTGGGGGCCTACAGAAGGAGGCTGAACAAGCGGTGGGTTGGGCGAATGGTGTCGATGAGAAGTGGGGGTGCGCCTTTCACTTCTTCCGCCCTCTTGGCTTGACGCTTGCGCACTGTAGGAACCGTAAGGGTCGTGTGAGTTCTGCATGAGTGGTGAGAATCGTTTTCATGCATTATAAAAACCTTGACATGCCGGAATATAATTTCCACTGGGTTGATAGACCGTTCTGGATGGGTGGAGAGAGTGTGGCATGTGTTGAGGTGTTGGTGTATGAACCATCTGAAAACGATGTGAGTGAGGACATTTGGCTCAGCGTCAATGAACTCACCTCAGGGCCCCACTGCGATGCCGGTGCATAGAGCTGACTTCCGCTCGTGCCTGCGACCGGTGCTGCATACCCCGAACTCCATTCCGCTGAGTAAGGCTCGGGTGCGGGATGCTGATACTGATACGACGCAGATACTTGGGGTGAAATCTAAGAAGTGACTGCATGAGCTCGCTTGCTATAAATCCAATTCATGCCTCATGAAACTCACAGCTGGGTCCGCTATGAAATACTGTTGCGGAGCAAGGGCTTGAGGGGGACAGTCCTGGGTGTAGTTTCTCCTAGCATCAAGTTGCTGGATGCCTCTGCGGTATAGTTGGTCAGTCCCCCGATTTCATCATGAAACGACTCAAGAAATACCTGGCCTGCTGAGAGGGGTCTTCCCAGTTCAATCTGTACCAATCCTCTTTGGTTGGGTCAGACATGGCTATGAATAGTTTTCGAGAGATGAGGAGTAGTGCGTTATTGCGGTGAGGTACGATGTCGAAGCTTAGGTCAACGACAAGCCCATTTTATACCCCCAGGCAGTGCGATATCAAGACAATCCCCTTTCTTGCCACAAGCTTGTCTCGCTCTGGACCGATAACATGAGCGGGGCGTGAAATGGGCTCTTGCCAAAAGCGTCACAACCCGTCTAGGTCATAGAATTGGCGCTCCCTTGGGCAATCTGCTGTGTCAGATCGAAACAACCCCGGGTGTGCAAACCATCGTACGCGCTGTCCTGTGTGATACCTTGTCTAGGTCAGCGCAGATCCACCGCCCCTCGGCTCCTTGTTCCATTGCATTGGTGCCGAGCGAGCCTCCCACTCGTATTGCCTGTCCCGCGTCGGCTTTTAATGCAGATTGACACTATTTATGTTGGTATGTTGGTATTTGCGAACAGATTCTTAGACGTGATAATGCGCACTTTTTGAGGCAGCAACACGATTGACAACATGCGCCACAAGTGATCGACAAAAGTCACGACTCAGACAAGCCCCTGGTACGGGCGCTTATTATTCGGCCAGAGAGTTGGCGCGGGTGCCCTTGGACCAGGCAGTGTTTTATGGCCTGCCTGATCTATACGCGAAGCGTATTCTGTCGAATCGGGGAGGATACCCACCTTCAGGGAGCAGGATTTTCTATCTAGCAAAAGGTGACACATTGGGATCTCTGTCAGCGGGCGCTTCAGGACCTTGAGACAATATTCGATAAAAGTCAGAAGCGATAAGAGGGCAATATAAGTATTTTCTCCAACTCCAGCCTCATTTAGCGAATCAAGCTCAGACCCGTCATGTTACAATCTGAATGATAATCGAAACTTCACCGCGAAGTCCTGACAGACAGTACAGACGATACCCGACTTCTACGTTGAGGCATTCGTCCCGAAATTAGCAATCAGCTAATGGTATAGTGCCCTTGGGGCTTGGCGCCTCCACCGCAGGTAGTTGTAGGGGGCGGGAAGCCAACTATACGGTGTAGTTGCAGTCGATGGAGATACAAACAGCACAGCCATTACACCAGCGTAAATGGGGCAACTTGCTATGGGCGGTGGCTGGAGTCAGCTAAGCGCAACTTGCGAAATCGGGGCTCTACAGGAATTCACAAGAACTTGCTTTAGACTCATAATGCCGAACTGTACTGCTTCTTTGCTGCAAGCCGCTCGTTTTTCTGCTCTCATACCAATCCGCACTCTATTTCAATATGTTTTATGGATTATGATCGCGTCAACAGAGGCTCATCGAAGCTGGCCCAGAAAAAATAAGCATTGTTGGCCAGCTTTATCTATATCCTACATCCGGTAATTTCCCTCGGATATGATGCATGATAGGCTAGAGATGGTACATACATAGTGAGGGTTAGCCTTGTGAGACGCGGCGCCCTGCTGCGCCACATGTGTCGCTCTCCCTTGTCTTGTGCCTGAACCTGATCGCGATCGGGCATCGGAGCTATTACGCGTCTCAATACAATCTTCCCGGGCCAGTCACGGTTCCGACCATCTCAGAATCACTGAGACACAGGCCTGCTGAGCACGTTTCCATCAGGATATCTGTGCCTAATTATTCTTCGCTTGTGTCCTATTCCTGTCATCATATATGCCCACCACCCTTGACGCACTTGCTACTCACTGTCGAATTTCTCGTAAGATGAATCGACGAATCGACTTCGGGGCCGGGGCTATCCCCTGGTACATGAACATGTATAAATGATGTATGTCCAATCTCACAATTCTACGCACTCTTACCAACACGGCATGTTTGCTCATCAGCACAACGATCTTCACGCCTGGCATGTTTGCTTGGTCCGTAATCCTTGTCTTCGTGTTTGTATGTTCGTCTCTTGCGGCTGGACGATGGTTTCTCCACTTGGAAAGTGGATAAAAACGGCTTTGGAGCCTCTGACTCGAGGCTTTCAGCCCATTTTAATGGCGGGTGGGTCCCATTGACGGGTGTTCGCGGTCGTTTCGCTGGTCGTTTGGATCGCGAAGGACGGCTAGGGCCCTGAGAAGAAAAGGGAATCGTGGAAGAGTGATCGAGCTGTGAGCTAGTCAGCCTGGGGGCTTGTCGAGGCTCACGCCTGACATGTTGCCGCGACTCTGATAGAGGCAACGTTGATGGCAGAGTGATCAGTTGAGGGGACAGTAAGCTGCCTTCCCGCCAATTCCTGAGACTCGAGGTCGCCGAGGGTCGCCAAGGATCTGGTGCATATAATGGAATCGTGGGGCATTCATTAGGAGGAGAGCCCATCATCCTCGAATCTTGTCGAGCGTCCCGTGCGGCGCGATTCTGGGACTCCTATTTTGAAAATCGTGATGGTCGCTGGGGACGTGGAGGAGGACTGAAAGTTTGAGGAGGCAGCAAGCCACCTCCTTGTCTGAGTTGGCTCAGGCTACTAGGAACCGACGCGGTGCGGAAATCGTGTTGATGACGTGCGGCCGGGAGGGAACCTTTTAAATTAACAGGCTTTTTCCCATCCGAGCGAGCTTTACTCTCGGTGGAAGTGGAAGCTGCAACACCGGACGAGGGATAGGGCGAGAGTGCGAAAGAGAGGACGGGAACTGAGCCCATCCGATACATGGTGGAGTGCTCGTGCTATGCGAAAGTGAGTTTACACCATTTCCTTGCTCCGGGGAATTTGTCACCTGGGTATCCTGCCGGTCAAGAGGGATCTCAGCAGGAATACTGGGTATTTTCGATTGATCTGTGCTCCATGCATGCCATTGTTGTTGAGTTTCGGGGAGCAGTTGTGACGTATGCGAACTGTATGGCCCTGAAAAGGGTGTTGGACAATCCTCTGCGCCGTTGTAGACTGCTGGTTGCCGAGAGGTGGAAGACGAGGCAAGAGACATCTAAACAGTAGTAAGCCCCCGAAGACTGGATAGGTCAAGAGTCATTGACCTGTTCTGTCTGTGTGGGCAGATGCATTATTGCATTTGACGACACCGTCAAATCTTCTCGCAGGATATCTCTACATCAAGAAGCGTATCAGAGTGAGCTCTCGATAGATGAAACTGGCCGTAACGACTCGCCTCATGATCTTGTCACAGGTTTCTGGCGGGATACCCTCTTTGCAATGTACCACACATGGATCGAGCTCATCGCACGGGCTGAGTGCGTCACACTGCCACCTTGTAGGGCTAGGTCCTGCCGATCTGCAGCGAGGTGCTGCGCTTGTCCCGTGCATCAGGGGACGCGATAACTGATATACCTCTGGAGAGTCTCGCGACTCCGCAGGGAAGGATTGGAGATTTTTCGATGGCGTCCATGATGACATTGCTCGGTATGAGCTCGAAGCGAGCTATGTGAGGCGCGCTCTTATACCTCGGGAATGTGTACAGCACATGGTGCCCTTCGACCCGCCCGGCGGCGGTTGTAGGAGTCCATAGTCAGCTCAAAACATAGTGGAATCGCGCAAGCTTGAATACATATCGAATTGTTGAGAACGAATATTTTCCTTCGTTTCTTCGGTGGGCGCATCTCATTGATAACCAGTCCTCGGATTATCAGCAGGATGTGACATGTTTGACAGCAGAGACGCAAAGGGGCACTGCACCTCCGTAAAAGGGAGCCATCACTTTGATATGTGGCGTGGAACTAATAGTTATCTCTCCTGCAGCCTGCTGTATTAGTGGAATATCACACAAGATCATTAATATTGACTAAGTTGATAGCGCGCCCGAATTTATCAGCACACAAGTCGCCAACTGACTTTTGCGACACGCAGAGCATCTTTCCGGTCGTGTAGGTATATTATTATGCGCTCATGTCTTTTCATTTGATATACTCCTACATTTCTGCCCTATCCGCAGTCATGGCATCTACAGCCCTCCATGTGCCAGTCATGCACAGCCCTCTGATGACTCCATAGCTTATCCTTCCTCCGAGCCACATGCTCGCAGCCCTCCCAAGAACACGGATACCTGCCGGCCTTCGCGTGTTGGTTTCCTTGCGCATGTCGGCGACACTCCTGCGGTCTTCCCAGCCTTCTTTTTGAGCATCTGCAGCGAGAATCCGCACAGCGGTACGCACGGGATCCGTCTGGGCCTTCAATATACCGCTCGAACCAAGAACCTCCGAAGATCATGGGTAAGGTGTCTGGCTCGCTTTCACCGCTCATGTGCGCCCTAGGTATGGTTCCTGGCTGAAATGGAAAGCCTGGAAGCAGTAAAGAAGTTGCTGGAGCTGAGAGCAGATGCTCGACCCGCGGGATAT
Source organism: Athelia sp. TMB (assembly GCA_014898675.1). Lineage (NCBI taxonomy): Eukaryota > Fungi > Basidiomycota > Agaricomycetes > Atheliales > Atheliaceae > Athelia > Athelia sp. TMB. The sequence continues at coordinate 39,320 of JACXVL010000270.1, read as the reverse complement.
TCGCCAGCGACTCCCGGCGCGGCTCCGCAGACCAGTCCATACCCTCAACGTCGGCTCCGTACGGCGACACATACTCGGGCATGCTGTGACTCTGCCGTGGCAAATATGACGCACTTGCCCCATCTTCCTGATATGTGGTAGCCAGCTGATGATGTTCCGCGTCAGTGGCCACATGCGACGAAGGCCGCTCTCCTTCCCACACTAAATCCAGGTGGAATGCGGTACTAAATGTCCTGCCATCCAAGACATCGTACTTTGGGTGTTCGATGGATGCAAGACCTCCTGGCAAGCATAATGGTGCGTGACCCGTATCAAATTTCTCTTCGGGACCTGGTGAGGTTGTGCTTCTCGGAAGCGGAGCAGAAGACCATCTCGGCGCCCATGTGAGAGTGTTTAACACTGGGTCGTTGAAAGACGTCGGAGCAGGATGAGTACTAAATGCGCCCAGAGGCAGTGTGATTGAAAATTCGCCGAGCTTGAAATCAATATATTCTCAGCGAAGGAAGAATGTGCTGACTACCACACTTACATCGAAAGGAATATTTTGAGACTGATTAGCTTCCTCCCCTGTCTGCAGGAGCAGACCAGTGCTGGCTCTTGACGGAGTGCTGGAACTCTCGCTGAGTTGAACAAATGAATCCTGCTCGTCCCAAATTAACCTCCTGACAAACATCAGAAGCATCAGCAATAGTTCAACAAGGGGCCGGCCCAATGACGCTCACTTTTCTAACTCCTGCCATCCCTGCCCCCCACCTACGCCCGCTCCAGAATGATCTTGGAATATCAGTATGCTCTGTTGCATCGAGGCGGTCGACAGGCGGTTTTAAAGGGTAAAACTTGATGCGGACAGGTGGATCTTTAGAGGAGTGAACACTGGAGACCGGAGAAGCTAGGACGAGGGGAGGTTTGAGAATGTTCAAGTTGCGTGTTTTGTAACACCAACCGGCGTGCTTTTAAGCGCAACTATCCGTTTCTGTGACAATTCAAAATGCCAACCTCTTCACATCGTGTATCGCAATGAACAGCCAAGCTGTCAATTTTCACTAGGGTTCCTGAGGATCGTCGTGGCCGGATTAGGAACAAGGACCGCAAGGCCAGGGTGGTAGTGGAGGCCATTTATCGACCCCACTTGCGATGAACACTGAGACAATTGATATCTATCGCGTAGTCAATCTCAAAGACATGCATAAGAAGGATGTTCTATCGCGATGACCGGACAATTAGCAGCGTCATCAATAGTGATGGCGCGGGTTACCAGGTGAACAAGCAGATTTCTCGATCCTCGAAGTGCAAAAGTTCCAGGGGTCGCCAACAATCAGAGAAGACGCCACCGCTGATTGCGAGGACCTATATGGACCTATTAAAAAACACATCGATACCCATGCCTATATATTGCCTGATTCGGCATCATATCATCCCAATTTGGAACTCAGTTTGACTTGGTGCCGACGGCCTAGCAAAACGGTGTCACAACGATCCAGGGTTCATACGATGGCAACTGATGTACGGCCGCGCATGTTGTTGAGCGCCACTATGACGGCGGAGTGTAGAATTGGCACTTCGCAAGCCGTGAGGCTCTGTTGCTCTGTATGAATTGGCAACTAGCACCGGAGCGAGGTCCCAAAGGGCGGGAGCGGAGGGGAAATTTTCCGAATATGACGTAGATTCATCGAAGGCCAGGGGGGCTGTGAGTTGAGCGGCTTAGTCTCCGAGCTTTTCCGCGGGCAAGGTGTAGTGCGCGCCGCAGTCTGCCCTCGAAGTCATGCTAATGATGCTATGGCCCGTGTATGAAGCATAGAGAACCACTGTAAAAGATCCAATCGGTCTTGAGGCTTGAGGTCCGAGAGCTGTGTACAGCGTAACGAAATTGTGACGATGTGAAAATACGAAAAGTTGCTATATTTGACCGGGCGCGTTGGCCTGTTAGTAAACGCGTACTTAGGCTGATTTCTTCACGCGCGAAAGAAGTCAATCTTGACTCTCGACCACTTAGCTCGAGGGACATTTGGGCCATACACGACGAGGTACGGTGGAATGTGCGCAGTGTGGTATTGAGCAGTCAGAGTCTTGCCTCGTGTACGACGTCTTTGTGGCGTAGCAACCGTCGCCTGACTTGTACCTCCGCCCGTCCCCTGTAAAAGACATTCTCGGTTCAACAGAGACGTTCTGCGTAGAATTCGACGCAGCAGTTGGTCAAAGCAAGACCCGCCTCCCCACCGCCACTCATAGCCCCAGACACGTATTTCGGCGTGCACCCCTGCTGCTTCCACGGATATCCAGATGTAAAGAGCATATATAGATATAAGGCGCTAGGTCTGGAGTGGGATTTCCCAGTATCCCTTATGTCACTCACACCCACGAACTCATACCAGCGCAGTCAGGAGGCCGAGGCCAGCTTTACGGGGAGAGGGTAGGCAGCAAGCCTGGGCGAATCCAAATCAACGGCACTGACAAAAGTTCAATGACAGGGAGAACGGGAGACAACTGGACGCACATCGGAGCACCTTCACTGAATTCAAGCCCTTGGGTTGGTGTCCAGACGACGGGGAAGATAGTGTGTAAGGGAACGTTATCCCAGTGCAGCCTCAATACATTGACGTTCAATATTCATAGGGACATTGGATATATGCCAGGAGTTGGAATCGAGGAGCCAAGCTGGAACAATGTGCCTCTGTTCGAAGTGCCATCAACTTCCGAGGGCAATGGTGCCCTGTATCCGCCAAATTTTGGGGAAGCGATAGTGAGCTGTCTCGTCCCAACATCCGGCATAATGTCTGCTAATGAAGAAACAGTACAACACCGCCGAGGATCCGTCTCAGTGGGCCCGAGACCGGGGCTGCAGCTCAAAGAACAGTGTAGCTGATGCCCCAAATCAGCAAGGGAATGTGTGGGACTCTGGTCAGGTTGACCATGAGCTCTCTGGCTCGTGGATCCCATCCTCTCCAGCCTCCGAGGATAACTTGCCGTTTATGGCAGAGACGAGAGCATGGGCAGTGAGTGTCTTCGTGTTTCCAACAATCTATGTGCCTGACAAGAGACAGAAGAGCGGGTATGGTGGCGAAATGGGTCAAACGGGTGTATTGGGCACACGGGCATACCACAGCTCGCATCTAACGCCCCACATAATAAACCAAGGGAACGGCACGTCTGTCTCGATGAAATCCTTGACACCCAGCTTCGGAAACGACAACGCTTTCTCGCGAGATAGCGACACCCTTCTGGTGCCATACGACGCTATCGTGACTGCAGCACCCCAACTGGGCTATTCGGTTGGATCTAGCGGAGACTTTGGTCACCAGCCAAATGGAGGGTCAGGCGAGCCAACGTTTTCAATGAACGCAGAAAAGCAGTGGGCCTATCAGCCGGCGTCGGCGCCGCCATTTGAATCATCGGACTCCGGACGAACGGACCATGCGAACCAAAATGCAGCCAGCTCATCATTGTGGCAGACCTATGATGACCCGTTTACAAGGGCGTCCAGCAATGGAGGCCCCGTGAACGAGCCCTTTATTGGAAGGGCATCGGGATCAGGGCCACAAGAGGTCGCGAGTTCTTCGGCACATTTGTGGGAGTATGCGGCTGGCGAATATCCTTCTCTCTCCACTCCAGCCACGGTAGTTCCAATACCAAGCGCGTCTGCCACCCGGCGGTTGGCTGGTGGTAGGGCACCGACTGCGTCCTCCGCTCGTCAATGTTCAAGTCAACATGGTCCTCGACGACTCGCACCCAAGCCGTCTGTGTACGCCCAGAGCACCGGAGAGCACCTGCCAATGCCATTCCCCGTTGATTACCATCACCCACAGCCGATGCTAAAGAAGCGCAAGCACGCGGAGGACATGGGCGCCGCTGCCAACATCGCGGAGGCCGACTCTTCAAAGACCTGGCCTTGTCCCAGCGGGCACTGTAGTAGAAGGTTTGCGAGGCCAGATAACGCGAAGCGGCATGACAAGGAGTGGAGGGAGAACGAGAGCCGCGCGTTTTCCTTCCCGTGTGAAGCGCCTGGATGCGCGAAGGGCTTTTCTAGGGAGGACAAGTTGATCACGCATGTCGCCAAAGACCATCCTGGGTTCGTATATAGAAGGAGCTGAGGGATCCAAGGTGGAGAGGGCGATAGGAGGATCCTTTCATATAGGCTATACCCATATTTGATTTTGTTGAAATCAGAAAAATGAGGAGGCTTCCGGTCCTCCGAGTCCTAATAGAAGTGAGGATTTAGCAAGTTTATGCGTGCCTATCGGTCGACGAACATACCCATATATGAAGTCGTGATCCGTAGCGCTGCAAACTGCTGCAAGTCTTTAAGCACACAGCAAGCACATGGAATCGACGCCAACGCACGAAGCAAGTTCCAACTTGGTCGAAACTCAATCGAAGCTTCATCGAAGCTTCATCCAAGGTCGACAATTACTCGAGAGAAATGATAATTTATGGGGTTCCCGACGCATATCTTGTGGCAGATGTAAACAAGCATGATATTGCAGTGTTGTGATGTAGAAATACGTTGATGTACTGTTCAACCTGCAGCTGGTGTTGAGTGACATATTTTATGTACTGACTCCGGCCGGAACATCGACGCCGTCGATCAAGCTCGCCCCGGAAGCCCAATTTCTCACTCCGCCCCCCAGGACCACTCTGCGCTCAGTCTTCGACTTTAGCAGCATTATCAGAACGAAATCAGAATAGACATTTTCAACCCCGACCCATCCTCACCTGCGAAATTGGAATATGCAATGAGACTGAATAAAAGTGTAGGCTTCAGGCTCGACCTGGCTCGCCCAATGACACATGGCCCGCTGTCGCCACTTGCAATTTCAAGTAGGGGGTAGTTGTATGGAACAACTAGAACCTTACTATTGGAATCACGCGACACTGAAACAGTCTACAAACCCCAGGAAGAAGCATGGCATCGGTTTAAATCTACAGGCCAATGCTGAGGCCTTGCAGGGGTTTGTCATCTCGATACCCGTTTCTACAACAAGTTGCCCACTTCATACAACGTACGTGCCAAGCACATCTGAGCCTTCCTCCCCTAACCTTAAGCATTCAGCCTTCTAGACTCTGGGGCTATTACTTGAGCATGCCTGCGAGCAGTCCTGATTATAAACACGTGCACACTGGTGCATGGAGACAGAAACACAGGAATCTGCCCATCTTTCCTGCGTGGATGCATGTTGGGGCTGGCCTTGTGGCCTCCCTAGTTGAGCGTCTGGTTTAGCGCAATTGAAGAATCCATACACACCATTATCTCCGTCACGGCGCAGATTATCTGAGCCTCATTGGTGAATATGAACCCATCACACGTGCTGTTGCAAGCAACGTGCCCACCGCAGATTGCCATGCATTTTTCTGGTAACCCGCTCTAGGAGTTAAGGACATATCGCCTCGCTACTCCTATATTGCGGACATACTCGCGGCAATCACAAACCTTGCTCTCCATTGGCGCTCGGAGCATATTTTCCAGGGTAGTGCAGGTCATGTGGGGCCATCCTGTAACGCGCTCAACGTCCTATCTGCTTTAGGGGGTCTCTCGGTTGTCTTTACGAGACAGTTGCAGAGTACCAGGACTGATTGGATTGCGTTGTGGCCCAACTCGCACCGATTTTGACAATGCTGTACTTTCTTGATTGGGGCTGTCGCCAGGAGGCACCATTCCACACGGCATTATACTATATGCGCAGTAGGACACTCCGAGTCCGAGTCTGTCAAATGACACAAAAGGCTCTCAAACCTTGCTTCCTCCCTTAAAACCTCTTCTCCTCACATTTTCCTACTCGTCCGCCGCAATGCCGAGCCTCAGACTGACATGGGCTCCTCTCATAATGATTGTGACTATTGCCATCTATCTGCACAACCACGGTCTTCCCGCACGCGGTACTATTGGCGATCCAGCCCCTCCGCTCATTGATGAAGATATGCCTTCCAACGAAGCTGGTGTGTTTGATGGCGAGACGATTGCTCGCGATGAGACAGCTCGTCCAGGTGAGCAGGTTCCGTTTCGGATTGAGATATCAGCTGAAGATAAGACAGCTTCTTCCGATGAAACTGCTGCGCCTCCCTCCAAATCCGCTGAGCGCCGAGGTGTGGCCCCGGCGCAGCCAACATTGCAACATCACGAGGATGTCACGAGGGTCAATGCTTTGAGGAATCAATCCACGAGCGCCTTCAATCTCGGAAACCGAGATGAGGCTCTCACCGCCATCACTGAGGCAACCGATCTGGTCCGCGCTCTTGCAGCAGATCATCCAGCTACTTTTAATGCAGAGCTTGCTGCATCTCTCAGAATTCTGTCTTCCCGTCTCGTAGACGTTGGTAGAAACGAGGATGCTTTGGTAGCGATCGAGGAGGCGGTATATCTACACCGAGATCTCGCAAAAGAGTGCCGAGCAGAATCCAACGCAGAGCTCGCCTCGTCCCTTAATCATCTCGCCAATCGTCTCTCAAGATTAGATCGACTGGAAGAATCGTTGCTAGCCATCCAAGAGTCGGTCGATCTGTATCGCACTCTCGCGCAGGAACGGCCAGAATTGCACAAGCCTGGTCTCGCGGCTTCCCTTTTCAATCTTTCCAGTCGTTTTGCAAAATACGACCTTCAAGAAGAAGCTTTGGTTGCGATTCAAGAGGCTGCCGATATATATCGGGATCTGGCCACGAAACATCCAGAATCTTACAGGGACAAATTTGCGTCATCCCTCAATAAACTAACAGCCTGTGAAGAAGGCCTTTGTGTTAGTCGAAAAAAGGAGACTGTATCAGCTGGTCACGAGACGACCAACAGCGCGGACCTGCAAGAACCGCCATCCACACATCCCACGAAGAGCGGGACAGGTACCTTTCCAGGTGAGAAATATCGTGCTCGAGATTGGGAGTTGCTTATGATGGTATAGGAACTGCTGGACCAATCGCTCCTCGCCATGGCGGAGTTGCTCCCAGTGGGCCAGCCTTCTATACCACTGGGAGTGGGATAGTGAATAACGTTGCCGGTGACTATATCACCGGCGATGAAGAACCAGGTGCGCATGTCTTGTTGATATCATTCCCCACCGTAACAACTTTACTGTCCACAGTGACGAAAATCGCACGGATCCTCCCTTATGTAGACGGCGCATCTTGGGATCCTAAGCTCACTTGCTTACCCAACACGCGTGAGACCATACTGCGGATTATCAGCTCGTGGGCCAATGCGACTGATCTCGGTAGAGTGTTTTGGCTGAAGGGTTTGGTTGGGTCTGGGAAAAGTGCGATCGCGCACACCATTGCTCAAGCTTTGGCTAAAAGGGGACTTCTTGGCTCTTCCTTCTTCTTCAACCGTGACATACCGTCTCGCAATACTGCCAAGATGATTATCAGCACGATTGCACGAGACCTTGCGAACGCGCACCCGGCCATAAAATGTGACATCGCCAGGCTTCTTGAAGATGAGCCAGCCCTAGCCACTGCAGCTTTGACCCGCCAGTTTCAGGAGCTGATTCTAGGACCATTAACGCGTCATCCAATCCAACGCCCATTCGTGGTGGTGATCGATGCTTTGGATGAAAGCATCGACAACGAGAATCTGGACAACACTTTGCTCTCTATACTTGGCGATGAAGCGCACAAGCTTCCGCCACATTTCCGTATTTTCGTCACTTCTAGGCCGATAAGACACATCGAGGATTCCCTGTCTGGGAAGGACCATGTCGTTTCCCATTCCATTGACATCCGTTCAGCCGAAAACTTGCGAGACGTGGCAGCATATATAGATTTTCAGTTGCAGGACAAATCCATAACCGAGGCCAATGGGCCAGACGAAGCGCAAATTCGCGAATTGAAGCGATTGGCGGAAGGTTTGTTCATATGGATAGCCACAATCTTCAACTATCTTCGCACAGCGTACAACCCTCGGGCAAAACTCAACGCGCTGCTGTCTGGATCTATGCAGAAAGGCCTGCCACCTGAAAAGAAAATGGATGGTCTGTATGCTTCCATCCTTCAGGCTTCCGGTGACTGGACGGACGAGGACTTCGTACGAGACTACGATATTGTCATCGGTACTATCATGGCAGCAAAACGACCTTTATCACTTGCAGCTATTCAAGCCCTGCATTCCGAGAACCAGAGTTTGACCCCCAAATTGCTCCTCGAAAGATTTGGCTCGGTTCTTACCGGATTTGACCACACCCAGGAACCTATACGCATCCTTCATCTATCATTTCGCGAATTCATTACAGTGCGCGCCAACAAAGCTGCAACCACCCAGCACTTCTACGTTTCTGAGAAGGCACATAGCAGCCGTCTCGCTAGCCTCTGCCTCAAAACGATCAACCGTGATCTGGCCATATCTACCCCAGGCACCGGTTATCTATCGAAAGAGCAAGATGATATACGAGGCATACCGGATATTTCTGGGGTTTCAGAGCAGCTTCTATACTGCTGCGAGTTCTGTTCAGATCACGTTATGGATGTGGAAAATCCAATCTCCGTGCGCGACGACATTCGCCAAATGGTGTCTCACCACTTGATGACTTGCATGGAAATTGTGACATCAGCGAGTGTATTTCGTGGATCGCTCATGTTACGGCGCTGGTGGAAAGTAAGCAAAATTTCCAGCTTTACAGAAACATATCATATGCTAAATATCTTGGTCGTAGATTCATTTCCCCGAACTTGAAAAAGAGTTCGATATGCAATCGCAAGCGTCAGCGCTGTTTTGTCTCTCGGATCGTCTTTCAAATCAGGCAGGACGCTACGATGAGGCGTACGTTGCAGGCCAAGAAGCTACCGATCTATATAAGGAACTTGCCTCAGCGAATCCTGCTGCCTTTAGCAGTAATTTCATAATGTCGCTCAGAGCTCTAACTAACCGCTTTGCGCGTCTCGGGCGGTGGGAAGAAGGACTGGAGGCGATCCAGCAGGCAGTGTACCTATCCAGGGGGCTCGCCGCAGATGATCCAGCGGAATACACCTGGCGCCTCGCTGCCTGTCTCAAGACCCTCTCAGACCGCTTATCATACGGAATCGGGTCGAAAGAGGATGCTCTCAAAGCTGGACAAGAGGCGGTGGATCTGTACCGTGCACTCGCAGCAGAGCGACCCATGGAATTCAGATGGGGACTTGCCATGTCGCTTTACAACCTATCATTGCGGTTATCGGAATTCGAAGAACGAGACACTGAAGCCCTGGAAGCAATCGAGGAAGCAGTAAGCTTGTGCCGAGCACTCGCAGACAGGCGGCCAGTGTTTAACGAAGATCTCGCATGGACCCTCAATGCCTTATCTAGCCACTTGACGGAGCGCGGTCGATGGGAAGAAGCGTTGGCCGACATCCAAGAGGCAGTGAAAATACGCCGAGTACTTGCTGAAGAAAAGCCAGCCACCCGCAACGAGCTTCTAGCGATGTCTCTCGTTAACCTTTGTGTGTGCCTGTCAGATGCGGGAAGACAGGAGGAAGCTCTCGCAGCAATGCGAGAAGCCGCTGAGCGCTTTCAGGCCCTTGGTGTGGAAAACCCTGGGATGTTTGACGAGGATTTTTCCCAGTCGCTGAGCGACTTATGCAGGTGCTTGTCGGGTCCGAGTCTCGAGGAAGATGTTTTGGTGAATCTTCAGCGATCCATTGACATGTACCTCGCGCTTACCAGCAAGCGTCGAGGATTGTTCAATGTTGATCTCGTAAGGTCGCTGAAGAACCTATCCGTTCGCTTGCCGCAACTCTCGCGGAAGAAGAAAGCTGGGGAACGCAGGTGATGGGTGAACGTAGTGATGTTTGCTATGTCCAAAGTTTCACTAATTGACCACAGTCGGGTCCCAGATTATATGAATCCATTCAAATATGCCGCTTCAACTAGTTACTGAGCTCAAAGACAATCAGCTGCTCGCCAAGAGCTCCGTGTATAAATAGGCCGTCCAAGGAAGAACACATTTTACCCATTTTATTTAGATGTATCGAGCTCCTGATTTCGACAAGAATGTATTACAAGATCGCTGGCGTGGCTAATAATGCTCTAATGAGCGTACATACATAAAAGTATTCCGTGTGTTCAAGCACTTAAGGTGCCCGAAATTAGTCGCTGTATAACTATATGAATGTCCTTCACGCTCAGGTACGGCTCATCCGCCAAAGATCATCCACTCTTCTTTCCTTTGCCCTTGCCATCTGCTTTGCACTCTCCACAGCCACAGCCCTCCCGATGAAAATTGTGGACCTTTCTCTCATGCTCCCACACCTTGTCCCGCCGAACGAACTGGGTCGAGCACCCGAGCTGCGAACACTCGAGCATCTCGGATGAGTGTGCTGCCTCCTGAGCCCCATATTCCTTGGCATGGATCACCATATTGTGGCGCTGTAGCTCCTGCGATCTCCCCAGATATTTTCGGCATATGTCACAACGCACCCGTTTTTTGCCCTCTGTGGGTTTTTTGAGCTTGCGCTCTCCGGCGGGGATGCGTTTGGCCCGCGTGCGAGAAGGGCCTGCTTGACTCTCCACCTGGGAATTCGTCTCGCTCTCGAGTGGGGGCGAGAAGACAAGTCGCGACGGGGAGGGCTCGGGAGTTGGGAGCAGGTTGCTAATCTTTGAGCTGCTCGCCCAAGGCTGGGAGGTCTCTGGGGACGCGCACTGTGGGTCGTACACCCCCGGAAGGAGATCAGAAGCGTTCCAAGATGATCCCGCACTGGGCAACTGTGTGTGGCGCCAGTCATCTTGAGGATATTCGATAGCCTGTTCTTGAATACCAGCTTCGGCAGGCAGGCCTCTCGACAGGGGAGCTTCCGCGGCTGCCTGGGGGTAATACCACGTAGACTGAACAGTCTGTGCCATAGGAGGGTTCAGGAAATCGAAGGTGGGCGATGAAATGGGCTCGGTCGATTGGAATGGCTCGGTGAATGCAGGGCCGGGATCCGTGTCGTACGTCGGGAGCCAATTCACGTTGCCCCCTTGCACCGAGTCTAAGCTTCGTTCTCCATCATCCTCGGGAATGAGGGCCGTGTTCGTGATGGGAAGAGGGATGGATGATTTTCTCGGCGCGTGTGTGAGAGGGTCGCTGTACGATGTTGCGGTTTCCATTTCCAACGCGTTCGACGGCTCAGCGATGTAGACGGCAGACTGCAAAATTAATATCTGCGTCAGCCTTTGAGCATTATGCAATTTCCTGAGACTCACGTCGGAGATGTCATCCAAAACCTGTGGCTGATGAGCGTACGCGTCCTCTGCTGACGTCGTCGGTTCCTCGAAGAGCTGGCTGATGATTGACTGAATAGTAGTGTCAAAGCTGGGACCGCCTGGGGTGATCGGTTCCAGATCATCCCACATTCCATACCTGCGGGAAACAAGGAGCATCAATACAGTATCTCACAAGGGGTCATGCAATCGGTGCATACATCTCCGCCTCCCGTCCCCACTCCCTACCCACGCCCGTGCCCGACTGACCATTAGACAGCGGAGTGCTCTGTTGCATCCGGGCGGTGGGCGGGTGGGTGAAGGGAGTGGAACTTGATGCGTATGAGGAGAACTGCAGAGGAGATAGGAGAGTAAGACTGGGGAGGTTTGAGGAGGTCGTGTGTATTGCACAACTGCCTGGCGCATTTTTAAACGCGACTGGACGTCTCTGTGATGATTCTAAATGCTAAACCCTTCACACTACGGGTCGTAATGGACAGCCCATCTGTCATTGTTCGGCGTAGTTCCTGAGGATCGTCGCTGCCGAATCAGGAACAAGGTGTTGCCAGGGTATGATGAAGAGGTCGCTCATTGACGACGAACGACGACAAGACGAACGATGAGGGTTGAAGAACAATTAGGCTCTCTGTCGTGCAAGCAGGCATGTCCATCGAGTTGCACGAGTATCAAAGACACGCGTACAAAGGACGTCCGATGGCGATCATTTGGCAACTAACAGCGAGATTGACACAAATTGCAAATGTTACCGGGCGAGCCATCGTAGTTCTCGGTCCTCGTGCCGGGGAAAGCGTCCTATCGCCAGCGTTCAGAGAAGTTGTTGTCACTGGTTGCGAGGACCTACCTGGACCTATCAAAATATACAATTGTACACGTGTCCCGTGGTCACACCTTCCTGATTTGGCATAACCTGTCCCAAATAAGGTGTCCAAGCCTCGTGAAAAATTCGCAAAATTGCGTTACAGGTATCAACAATTTTTGCATCGGTAGTTCCAGAGCTGGGATCCGGAGGGGTAGATGGTCCATGGTGGTCCACGGCTGTGTAGGGCAAAGGGTTGCAGAGTCGTTTGGCGCTTCCATCGCGGGCGGAGCGTGAAATCATCGTCCCGAACGCCGCGAGGCACTGCTGCGCTGCACAATTCAGCGACCAGCGCCGCAAAGGGCGGGAGCGGGGAGTAAATTTCCAAGTATGACGTAGATTGTCTGATGCTCGTGGGGCTGTGACTTGAGCGGTCGAGTCTCCGAGCGCTTCCGCAACTAATTATAAGCCGCGGTAGGTACGGTCGGTAGCGTGGCCTCGCACAAATGTACTGAATGCAGAGGCTATCTGCACGATGAGTGGAGTAATGTATCCGATCGGTCCCGAGTGCCCCGAGCGCTGTGTATTCAGTGACCAAGTCGTGACGATGTGAAGATATGAAAAGTTTCCAAATCGGGACGAGCGCGTCGGCGCGTCTTGTAATCGCGTAAATTGATTTCCTCACGCAAGTAGTCCGACTAGACGCACGAATGCCGAAGTCGAGAGACATTTGGGCCATGCATAACGAGGTATGGTGGTATGTGTGTTCATTCAGGCAAGTATTGCGGTAGGAGTCTTGCCTCATGTTCGAAGCCTTTGTGGCGTAGCAACCGTCGCCCATCTTGTCTCTCTGTCTCCTGTAGACGACACTCTGGCTCGATCGACACGTTCCACGTAGAATCCGACGCAGCAGTTGGCCAAAGCAAAACCCGCCTCCCACTGCCTCCCATAGCCCCGAACAACGTGTTCGGCGGCCAGCGCTGCTGCCCCCACGAACATCCACAGATGGACGCGGGATCACCTATAGATAAGTCCCACAGTGTGCGAGGTGAAGCTTCCCAGTCCTCTCCATGCCACCCATTCAACAGGACTCACCCCAGCGCAGGCAGGGTGCCGAGGCCAGGCTCGGGCAGCTCGGGTAAGTCACTCAGCCTGAACGAGTTTAGCTCAGCAGCGCTGACATGACTGCCATGAAAGGGAGGACGGGGGACGAGGAGGTGCGCCTTGGGACAGCGGGCGTGCTTTCCTCACGTCTTGGGGCTGGCGCCCGGACAACGGGGACGACAGTTTGTAAGTGGGCATTGTAGCCATATAACCGGGGCGTTGACCATGAGGCTTGTAGGGACATGGGGTATATGCCCGGGGTCGGCATAGAGGAGCTCAGCTGGAGCGACAGGCCATTGTTCGAAGTCTGCCCGACCCCTGAGTTGATTGGTCCCCAGCAAATATCGGGTTCGATGGGAGCTTCCGTGAGTTGTCATCTCTGAACCTATCATGCTATCGGCTAATGAAAAGGCAGAATGACATGGCTGGGGGGAACCAAGACCACTCGACGTCTGGATGGGACCAGGGCGGGGACCGCAGCTTGAGGATCGACACCGCGGGCGATCAAGACTTGTATGGAGGTTCATGGGACCGAAGGCACGCTGGGTATGGAGTCCAGGCCTCGACAGCCCCTTCGTCTCCAATCTTCGAGGGTCATTCTCCATTTCTGTCTGAGACAGGAACATGGCCGGTCAGTGTTTTCGTCCTTTTAGTGACTAATGTGGCTGACAAGTGGCACAGGACGTCGAATATGGTGACGGGATGGGTTGGACGGGTGCGCTCGGCGGGCAGCCACAATACGGCTGGCAGCTGGCATCCCCCATGGACCAAGGCGGCAGTTCGGTGTCCTCGATGCCGTCCCTCACATCGACTTTCAGCGACGACAGCACGTTATCGTTCGAAAGCGACACGTTGTCGGCATCATATGACCCTGTCGTGATAGAAGCGCCCCAGCTGGACCATTCACTTGGAGCTGGCTGGGATTTTGGATGTCTGTCGGGCGAGCCAACGCTTTCGATGACCGCGGACGAGCAATGGGACTACCAATCAACGTCGATGCCTTTGTTTGAACAAACAGGCGCCGGGAGACCGGACCGCACGGACCAGGATGTAATGGGCTCGTTCTCATGGAAGGGCTATGATGACAAGTTTGTAGGGTTATCCAGCAGCGCAGGACACACGGATGCGCCCTTCGTCGAACAGATGCACGCAGGTAGTACTTCTTCGCCTTTCCTCCCGACGGCTGTGGTAGTTCCAACATCTTACGAGCCTCATCCAATTCGTGGCAGCACGTCGATTGTTCCTTTCGCTCGCCAACGGACACGGCATGGACCCAGATCACTCGCGCCAAAACCATCAGTGCGTGATGGGAGCATTGGGATGCATTCGCGAGCGGCTCCCGCCTTGCACCCACAGCCGATGCCAAAGACGCGCAAGGGCCCAGAGGATACGGGCATGAGTTCCTACAGCGCGGAAGCCGACTCTGCGAAGACCTGGCCCTGCCCGAGCGCCCACTGTGGAAAAAGGTTTGCGCGGCCGGACAATGCCAAGCGGCATGAGAAGGGGTGGAGGGAGCGCAGGAGCCGCATGTTCTCCTTTCGTTGTGAGGCACCCGGCTGCCCGCGTGGCTATTCGAGGAGGGACAAGTTGATCGCTCATATGGCGAACAGCCATCCTGGGCTGGGAAACGGGAGGAGGTGAGATGGAGTTGTGGGCTGGATTTGACGAGGGATTCTCTGAGCGCGGGACTGCCGTTGGACTTGGGGCGCGATTGATGGTAGAGGGTGAGGACGCTCATGCAGCTTGTACCAATATTTGACTTCGTTGAAGTCGTGTAGCAAGTATTCGCATGTCTGTAGGTTGACGATCATACTCCGCGGCGAGTCTTCAAGCTAGTCTTTCGTCTGAGTAAAACGCGCCGGTATGCAGATGGTGGTCTGGTTATATTCTCTGCTCTGGCAAGTTGGAAAGTGTTTCCTGAGTCATACTGGCATACTAAAAAGATGTTGAGTCATAGAATCAGAGGGGTCGTTGAAATAGATACCTACCTAACTGCCCCACAACATCAGCGGCTTCCGCCTTGATATATGCCACAATTTCCTGCATCTTCGCCAATCTATCCGGAGACAGGATGTCTAAACTCCATTGCTTCCCCAAGAAACAAAGCAGCAAGATACGGTCCGAATTGGAGCGAGCGACAAAGTGAGGTGTAGCTTCGCCTGTGAGTATGTCTCCACAGTAAACGCGAAGGGAACTCCCCAGTAGGTCCAACCGGTATAGGCGAGGAATGTGGCAATTGGGTAGTAGTAGGTGATCATACAACTGGTGCGTCTGTGTCCGCCCTCTGTCTCTTTTCAGGTATGTTCACCCATTTGTCGTCTTTAATTTCGGCGACGAGAACAGGGTTCCGCTCCTGATTCAAAACCACTGTAAAGTCCACGGCGTCGCGCGCAGAACTTTCATCGGGGGCAGTGTGCAGAGCAAGCAAGAAGTTGAAGGAGCCTTCCATCACAGCGTAATTGAAGAGCCTATAGCTATCGAACGAATCATAATAAGGATATTCTGTTGAAGCGTTTTGGCTGTGACCAACGTTAAAAACCTTGAGGCCAGGTCGTTGCGTCAGTGGTGAAGCGGTGAATGGGCGCTGACTAATATCTGCGCGCGGCCATGCCACAAACTGACTCGTTCCCGCCAGTCACTTGCCGCGAGTCCCCACGTCATTAAATATTCCTATCATTGAGGTCGACTCAGTCTCAGATATCACCGACCTCCATAAACTCATGCGATCTCATCGCTGTTGGCATCTGGAACCCAACTTTCCGTCGTGCCATCGCTTTTGTAGGGCCCATGAAGCGTTCCATTTCAATGCTGTCTCAGATCACCTCATGGCTCCACCAACCGATGAAGAGGCGATATCAAAGGCATAAATGGAGTCCTTTGTATGATATGATGAAATAGCTATGAACTCATGGGAACCACGCGACATCGAAGCACTCTAGGTCAGTGGCCAGTCCTTCTGACTCCTTCCACTTCGCTATATGGATGCCCATCTCAACAGCATGCACTCCCAGTACAGCAAACACGCTCGGTCAATATTCCTCCCAAAAATAAACAGCTTTTCAACGCCGCTGCTTGAGCGTACTTTGGAGGAGCCTTTACAGCAACCTTGCTTTTCCCAAGCTTCGCTGATAACCCTCCAACTCTCCGGTACCCTCACTTCTGCGAAGCTAGGACTTACCGCTCGAGCTCCGCAATAGCCATGCCTGCCCTAGATTTACCAATTTGGCCCATGCACCAAAGTATACAGAGCACGTTGCCGCCCCTTTGGTGCGGGACATGTGCCCATCATGCGTGCTTATAATGTACGAAAGCTAGATCATCACATAGGCGCTCAATCCCGCTCAAGAATTGGAAACACACCACACCGTCTTGCTGCGTATATGTAGGCGCCAATCACAAACTCGATTCCGGACCGGCGCTCCAAGTGGATTTGTCGAGACCAACATACGATGGGTGCACCATACATCGCACTCAGCATTAGGGCAATGTTTTAAAGGCTTTGCGAGAAAGTCGTAATCAATAGGGCAGGGCCGTCACCAAGTTGTCTGGTTCGTATAGCTGTTCTCTCTCGATCGCGCAAGCATTGCCACTGGCCGCCGGGAAGCCTCGTTCCATACAGCATCGCACCTGTGTCATCTGCAATGAAATTTCATAATCAGCATAGAAAACCCCTCCGAACAATTTGCAGTGGAGCAATGTCTCTTGCTTCGATGCCGTTTCTTCCAAGCTTTGTCGCTGTACCAATGCCGATCCTGAAACTGGCATGGGCGTTCCTTACGATGGTGATGTCTATTGCCATCTATCTGCACAAGCGCCGTCTTCCCGCAGGCGATACACATAGCGAACTAGCATCTCCGCCCTTCGAAGAGGTCGTGTCTTTGGATGAAGCTCAAGAGTCAAACAGCGAGATATCCTCTACCGGTGAGCAATTCACTCGTCTAGGTGCGATATTTGCCTATCTGGTCAAAATATATGCTGATATGGCACCAGCTCCTACCAGTGCTAGTGAGATAACCACGCCACCTGGCGAGACGGTCGCATTTCCGCTCAACAAGGACAAAGCTGTCGCCCCTCCATCGTTAGAGGAGGTCGCGTCTGTGAATGAAATAGAAGAGCTAAATGGCGAGAGAGCTCCCTCCAATGAAGCAATCGCAGGTGCGATAGTTGTCTGTTCAATCATAATAATTGCTTATTTACTGTAGCTCTTACGGGCGAGACAGACGCATTATCGCTTCATGAGGACGGTACTGTCGCCTCTTCACTCGTCGAAGAAAACGTACCTTTGGAGGTCTCGGGCCAGGCAGAGAGCGAGACAGAGGCTCCCAGCGAGACAATCGTTCATGCAGGTGAGCGGGTTTCTGTGTCATTCAGAGCCTTCGCTCATAAAGCTTTAGCTCTCAATGATACGGGTATCGTCCCCAACGAACCAGTCCTATCTCCCGACCAAAGAATCGCCGTTCAGCAGGTGTTCGATCAGCGCCGATATCTCGTTGCGGAAGAGCCAGCAGTGCTCTGCAGAGACGAGCTGGCTAGGGCTAACGCCCTCAAGGACCAATCCGCTGCATTTTCTGATCTCGGTCGGCGAGATGGCGCCTTGGCCTCCATGACACAGGCGACCAATTCGTTCCGAGCCCTTGCAGCGAAGCACCCAGAGGCTTTCAATGCGGATCTTGCCCTGTCCCTCAGGCTCCTCTCCCTCCGTTTCTCGGCTGTCGGGAGAAAGGAGGAGGCGCTGGCGGGGATTGAAGAAGCGGTGGGCTTGCACCGAGTGCTCGCGGAGGAGCAGCCGGCCTTGTTCAATGCAGAACTCGCATCATCTCTCATCCACCTCTCCAACCGCCTTGAGCGGCTCGGAAAACCAGACGCAGCACTGCTCGCGATCCAGGAATCGGTCGGCCTATATCGCACCGTGGCACAGGAGCAGCCCACAGCGTCTCGTTCGGGGCTCGCGGCGTCGCTATACAATCTGTCCACCCGTCTATCAAAACACGATCGCCAGGAGGAGGCTTTCGGGGCGATCCGAGAGGCCGCCACCATATACCGAGATCTGGCGGCGGAAAAGCCAGCATCATACACGTCCCATCTTGCCAAGTCCCTCGATATCCTATCCCATCATATGTCCGATCTCAGTCAACGCGAGGAAGGGATGGAAGCGATCCAGGCGGCAGTCTGCAGCTTTCGGCTCCTCGCTGCGGATCGACCCAAATTCAACCCACATCTCGCCAAGTCCCTTCACACCCTGTTCCGCCGCTATTCAGACATCGATCAACGAGAGCAGGCGCTGAGCGCGATTCAGGAGTCCGTCGAGTTAATGCGGGTTCTTGCAGCGGAGAAACCGCTGTTGAAAGCTACTCTTGCCAAATGCCTCAGCGATCTGTCTGGCTGCTCTGCAGATCTTGGTCTGCAAGAAAATGCTCTCGTGGCAATCGAGGAGTCGAGCGCCATGTATCGCGAACTCGCAGGAGAACAGCCCGCGGTCTTCAACGCCAACCTCGCCTCGTCCCTTCGCGACCTATCCAACTGTCTTTCGGTCCTTGGCAGATCAGAGCAGTGTGTTGTAGTGACCCAAGAGGCCGTCGGTTTGTTCCGAACCCTTGCAGCGAAGCGATCGCCAGCCTTCAATGCCGACCTTGCTTCATGCCTCAAACTCCTACCCTCCAATCTGGCAAGGCTCGGGGCCCAGGAAGCTGCCCTTACAGCTGCTCAGGAATTGGTGGAAACCTATCGCATGCTTTCGTCGGAGCAGCCAGAGGAGTTTAATGGTGATCTAGCCAGATCCCTCGATGCCCTCTCCGGACACCTTTCGGGAGCTGGCCAACCGAATCAAGCCCTTACAGCGGCTCAGGATGCAATTCGTCTGTATCGTGTTCTCGCCGCGCATCAATCAATGGAGTTTAATGCAGGGCTCGCCAAATCCCTCCACACTCTATCGAACTGTTTCTTAGATCTCAAACAACGCGGGTCAGCTCTGCAAGCCATACAAGAGGCGGTAGATTTGCAACAAGACCTTGCGGCGATATCCCCAGACAAGTGCAGAGACCCCCTTCCGTCGTATCTCAACCTCTTGTCAGACCGACTAGCCGACGCCGGTCGCCGAGAACAGGCTCTGGCAGTGACCCGACAGGCAGTCGATCTGGGCCGTGTACTGTCAGCGGAGCGCCCATCAGCATTCAACGCTGACCTCGCGACATCCCTCAGCAACTTGTCCGCGCAGCTGTCCGATCTCGGCCAGTTCCAGGAGGCTTTGGATGCGGTTCAGGAAGCCGTTTTCCTTTGCAGAGAGCTCACTGAAAACGAGCCAGCAGGATTTAAGGCAGAGCTTGCTAAAGCCCTTGCCACTCTAGGCAATCTCTTGCTGGAACTTAATCGCGAGCAGGAGGCGCTGAGCCCGATGCAGCAGGCGGTGGATTTGCTCCGGCATCTTGTTGCAGAGCAGCCCGCAAAGTTCAAGCAGGATTTCACGAAGACGATATTTCGCCTAGCCAAACTCCTACATGATCTAGGGCAGGAGGATGCCATGGAGATAATGCAGGAGGCTGTATTTTTTCACCAAAGTCAAGGGGACGATTCTTAGATGCGCTAAGTACTTCTCTTTCCAGAGTAGAACGAATTCGAAGTAGAGGAATGTATTCCAGAGTCTACCATTGATTCCAGCTATTTGAACCTCATCTAGTACGAATATCCTTGTGTAACTGCCATTCGAGCGAAACAAAATATTCGATCAGGCTGCTGGCAACATCAATGATACATACTTGATGGTATGGGTCCAGGCACTATGTAAGTAAAGCGCGCTGCAATGCTAAGCTTTACATGAGAGACAAGTCTACTGGTTTCCGCTCTTTTACCAGCATGAGCCGCGCGTTGAAGTTCAGGAAATTAGGCAGCGCTACAGCTGTAGTACCATACTTACTCGAGAGTCGAGACTCGGGGTGGATTCGAATTCTGGTAGATTTCGGCGTTATCCGGACATGTGATCGATCGCCAGCGCCGCTAACCCATTACTGTAAATCGCCAAGCAATTTAAAATAGTATTTGTGGTATTTCTTTCACTCTTCTGTGAAGTCAACTGAAATTGCAGCTATCGATAGTGAATAACCTGAAATTCAAGTGCAAAAACACAAGGTAAAGCAGAGTTGCGAAAGCCGCGAGCCATCTCTTGGCATCGCGCGTGGAGCCCCTATGAAGTCTCGTGCTAGACACGAAACGTAAAAGTTTACGTTCGTGCCTGATGCCCCTCCAGGTCCCACAATATCAAGATTCAACATTCAATGCGCCAAGCTGTATCCGCAGATACAAAAGCTCGCCAGGGTCTTGCCTCCATCTCGAGGCCCTCCTTCTCCCGCCATGCCACTACCGCGGACATCGCGTGAGTAGAGCTACAGGATTACCACATTAAAAATGACTTTCTCACCTCACGAGCTAGTTGTACATCGTGACCTTATCATTCAGCAATCGCCAGGGGGGCTCACTAACCAGGCCTCTGCTGCGACGCCGTCAGCGTCCTCGTTTGGGATTTACAATGGCGTGGTGACAACTGCAGCGGGGCTTACGGATGGAAAGAACACCCCGTGGGTCAGTGCCAGTGGAGGTGAGTTCTCACTCGATTCCCTTCATTGCTATTGGGGCACCACCTCTCCATTTTATTCTCTGACCTCTTTCTTTTGGGTGTTAATAGGCGCAGGGCAGTGGGTGGAACTCGTCTTTCCGAGCGCATTGCACATAAACCTCATATACTTGTACGACCGTGGCAACCCGAACGACCAAATCGCGAGCGGGATACTCAAATTTAGTGACGGGAGTGTCGTCACTGTTGGTGCAATCAACAACAATGGTAACGCAACGGCGATAGGGTTCCCAACTGTGCTCGCATCTTCAATCCTGTTTGAGATCACGGGGGTCTCTGCAACGACCACCGCCGTCGGCCTGACCGAGTTCCAGGTATTCTATGATTCAAAGTATGTTCGTGGATCTATTTTACTTCTCTCTGGAATCTTACATTTTGCATGAACCAGGCAAAGCTCGTCGGTCGCAAGTGGATTTACCACGTCCGCTGTATGTGCCCATGCCCCTTTTCGCTATTATGCCCTCACCCAATCACATCTAGAGTGACGGTGCGACAGACACTTTGAGCATGGGGGTCATTAACACCGCACCTTTCGGCTCGGCGCTCCCTCTGCCCACCTTGTCGAGTGCCACTACCACCGCC
>JACXVL010000270.1:0-18055 GCA_014898675.1 Athelia sp. TMB | reverse complement strand
CTCACCCAATCACATCTAGAGTGACGGTGCGACAGACACTTTGAGCATGGGGGTCATTAACACCGCACCTTTCGGCTCGGCGCTCCCTCTGCCCACCTTGTCGAGTGCCACTACCACCGCCAGCACGCCGATCGTCGGCACGCAGACATCTTCTTCAGCCGCAACTAACACTGCGGCTACAACTACGAACACGAAACATACCCCCATTGCCGCTATTGCAGGTGGTGGTTAGTCCCCCTTTCCATCGCCATTTCCCATATACTAATTCGATCATTCGATCTAACAGCTGCAGGTGGCGCTGTGCTCCTCTTGCTCGCATTCATCCTCCTCTGCTGTCGCTCCCGCTCCCATTCGTCTTCGGAGAAGCCTGCTAAGCTCACGCGCCCCCGAATTGACGACGAATCCAAGTACAGCAGCTACGGGCCTGCTCCACCCGTGCTTCCTCCCCACCACCCATTCACTGTCCGACCGCAACCGCAGCCCCAGTTCCAACCTCGGCCACAATCAGAATTACAATCTCGACCACCTTCAGAAATGCAATCCCGGCTACCTTCAGAATTCCGACCCCAGCCACAGTCCCCGTTCCAACCTCGGCCACACTCGGAATTCCAGCCTCAGCTGCAACCCCAGCGAGAAGCCGAAGCGCAGCCGGGGCAGCTGATATACACGCCTTACGAGCTCACGCGCGATTCATACGCATCCGTATCAGAGAAGCGGACCATGTCCCCGCAGTCACATAACGAGCCTGCAGCATGGGAGCAAAATGCGGCTGGATCGAGTGGATCCGCGAGGCTCGCAGCTGGTGAGGAGGTGCCGAGGGCCATGAGTCCGCCGCCGCAGTATGAGTTACTCAGATGATTTTCTGTTACTTTGGAGGGTGGGATGCTGGACACTGGACATAGAACCCATATATACCGTGACTTGTTTGTGATTAATATGCTTCGAACGAATGGATGCTTCTCTGAGATATGTTCTGACTCAACTTCTGAGAATGCTGGCGCTTGGCCAGACCTGCTGCAAGCAGTTGTTGATGGTCGCTATTTTCATAGCCTCCGGGTGATCGAAATATTCGCTTGAACTTCTCGCTCTCACCGTCTGTCACCGTGCCTAGCCTTCATGGGCTGTATGCAAACGCATTCCACAGTCCTGCAAGCTGTAAACGTACTCTATGAATATGAAATCAACTTCTACTCACATCCCTCAAGAATATCCGCTTCGTCACCAAATATACCTTTGGTAGTTCGAACGAAAGGTTTCCTGAGCCTAACATATGCCTGTTATCGCTCTAACATCGCAGTTCCTCAGTCACTTCTGACCCAAATGAATGACTACAAACAAATGAATACAGCACCGAGCTCTTAGAATAGAACGCAATCACATCATGGCTAAGCCCAATCAACCTTCTTGCTCTGCCGTTGCAGTGTGTCTCATACTACTTAACGGGGACTTGGAGCATGCGCACTTACTGATATAACCCCGATATCCAGATATCATGGCTGCCTCGATTACTCCATGGTGCGTATCACAATTCTCTTTCACCTTGCACTCGATCAAATTGCTTCGTCTCTAATGTGATCGCAGCCTTCCGTAGATTCATGAGCTACGATGAAAATGCACATTGCTCTGCCTCGCATGCCCAGAAATACCCAGGCCTAAGCGCCTAATGGATCTGGGGCGGCTTCGTGTTATTACGAAACACCTTTTAAACTCTCGAGCTGTGTGAAGCATCACACATTACTACTCAACGACTATACCCCACTCCCGAGTGCCATCAGCAGGCTGAAGAACTATTCGGTGATTTTTTGTTACCATTGATGGTATCGTCTACGTGAGTGACTGAACATCTTGACAATTCTCTAGCACTCAACATTCTTCACAGCGATTCCCCCGGATCCAAATCCTATGAGATCACAAGTGGGTACTCATCTGCTAATTATCTTCCATGTTGGATCTAAGGTCGTATAGTTCTTTCGGTGGTCGGTCTCCCGCGACTCCGATTTACGCGATTCATCAAGGCGCACATACAAGTGAATGCAAGTAATCTTACATGGAGTACTCAGAAAGTGGGTTGGAAAAATGGTGGAGAAGTGCATTGGAAGGAGAAGGTTGCACTGTGAGTACCACACTTCGCATATTCAAGGCCTATCAAACTCATTTTGCGCCCACCAGCAGGTCGCCTTTGTCTTCATCGGCCAAAATCACATTTAGCCTGTTGCGAGATCGGGCGATCTTCTCGAAACAACGTCCACAGGTGTCTGAAGGCTCGCTCGAGTTGATACTGCCAGCGATATCTGAGAAATCCATTGCATCGCATGAAGGTGGGCTTTTCTCCAGCTTTCCGATTGAGAAAACAAGGCTTTAACGTTGCTTCACAGCTGTCGTTCTTGCTTTGAAACGCGATGGGAAAGAGACTTGCAGGCTGACGATACAGATCACCGAAAGTTCTGTCACAGCCCTGAGCGCGACAGAGCCCCTAGTAGCAGTCTCTACTCAATTGTCAGCACCAAAAAAAGCCATAGCATTTGCAAATGATATTAGTGCTACCGGTAGCGTGGTTGCTGGACTAGCTCAATGGGATCTCGCGGGATCTCTCACAGGACTGGTGGGAAATCTGAGCGTCGTTGTGGATTTAGGAGATGCGATAGCAAAGGTGCACATATGCCACATTCCGCAGCGCACGATTCTGATTGCTTTGCAGATACATCCATGGGCAAGCCTCGCCTGGAACGTGCTGTCAATTGGTCTAAAGGTAAATAAGCCTTCCTTCAAGTGCAGTACAATCCTTGACCTTTCTCGCCAGCTGGTCAAAGCACAACAAGAACGCGACAACAAGATTGTAGCCCTCATTCAGACCATACAATCCACATACGCTATAGTTATCGGTTCAGACATCGTGAAAGACGAGCGATTGCAGGATGTCCTTGGTCGCATTTTGAAGCAAACAGTTGAATGCGGCTTCTTTATCCAAGACTATGCACGCGGGCGTTCTTTTGCAGGTTTGTGATATCAAAGTAAAGTCCAAGAGCCGACTTAACATTATCCACCAGGAAAAGTCGTACCAGAAGCTTTTAAGAGCACCGATCTTAGGGTAGCCCAGTATCAGAGCACGTTCGAGCAGCTGCAACGGGAGTTCCGCGGTCGCATTGCGACTAAGACGGCTTTGATGACAGTCGGCATCGCCTCAACTGTCGATGCTATCAGTATGTCGAATAAATGTCTTTGAGTCGTTGACCCCATGCTGATAATCTATACAGGATTGGATCAGCTCAAGGATAAGTTGGGGCGCGTTGAAATGGACCAAAGCGAACGCGATGTGTGCCTCCCGGGCACTCGGGTTGATGCTATCAACATGATTCTGGATTGGTACTCGGATGATTCTGCTGACCGGAAGAATACCATGTGGTTGAATGGTCTGGCGGGAGCTGGCAAGAGCACAATATCGACCACTATAGCCCGAATGATGGACTCGGCCAACGGACTAAACCTTCTTGGCGCATTCTTCTTCTTCGACCGCAACATCGCGCAGAGGAAACCCTCGACTTTGATACGGACTATCGCATACCAACTTGCAGAATTCGATCCAGCCATCGGAGCTAGGATACAACGGGTGATATCAGACATACCAGGAATAGCGGATATGCCTCTGGACATCCAGTTCTCGAAGCTCCTTAGTAACGAAGTTTTGGGGGATGTACCTTGGTCCAGAGGTCCTATCTTGGTCATCATTGATGCTCTAGATGAGTCGGGCACTGCGGCCGAGCGTGAACGCTTGCTGCAAGTCCTTTCTAGAGGAGTATCGAAGCTTCCCCCATTCATGCGACTTCTTATCGTCAGTCGCCCCGAACGCGATATCGCAGACCATTTTCGAGATTCCAATATACGTATATACGAGCTGCAGACGGATTTGCAAACCAGTCGGAAAGACATCACAACCATTATTCAGTCTAGGCTGCGAACCACACGTGAACGGAACAAGCACTATTTACACGGGACCCTATACAACTGGCCCAGCGACGGCGATGTCAGCGCTCTTGCTACTTTGGCGTCGGGCCATTTCATATGGGCGCATACGGCCTGCCGAATAATCAGTATCGACGACAATCCCAACGGTAAATTGCAGGAGCTCATCAGACACCGGCCCACAGACACATCAGACAAATCATTCAAGGGTCTTTATCAGCTATACAAGACCGCCCTCGAGTTTGCGGTGCAATGGAGCGACGATGGGTCTCGTGCCCGTGCCGGCGATCTCCTCGGCGCCGTCATCTGCGCCCAGGTTCCGCTTTCCTGCGTAGCAATAGATGTCCTCCTTGGACAGCACTCTTCACAGACCGTGTCACGCTTCGGAAGTGTCCTGAGTTGGAACGCAGGGCCCATTCGGATTATCCACGCCTCCTTCTACGATTACCTCACGCTTCATTCGACAGGTGAGCCTTGGGCTCTCAGCGTCGATGCTTGTAATGCCCAATTGGCCTGTCGGTGCATTGCACTCCTGTCGCAGAATTTGCGGGAGAACATGTGCAACCTGGTACTGCCACACCCGGCAGAAGAGACGCCATCCGAAGCGATCTCCTACGCTGCTAGATTTTGGATTGAACACGTCTGCCTCGTCGCGAATCCCTCGGTCGATTTCGGAGATAAAATAGACAAGTTCCTGCGCAAGCACCTTTTGCATTGGATCGAGGCTCTCACCATCATGAAGGCATATGATGTTGTCATGCGCTCGCTCACAAAATTGCTGGAATACATTCAGGTGCGTGTTGACCTATTGTACCACTTGAGTCTCATGCTGACGTGCATGTATAGAATCACTTTCCAGGTACTGAATTATGTGATTTCGTGGTGGATGCCCATCGGTTCGCGCGGTATTTCGCGAGTACCATCAGTGAACATCCCTTGCTAGTCTATATCAGCGCTCTGCCATTCACTCCCCACGACACGCTTGTCTACAAAACCTTTCACAACGATAAATATCCGCGTGTGGTGTCGGGTCTGGAGCCCCAATGGCCCCCTCTGCTCCAGATGCTATACGGCCACGACGGTCCCGTGACCTCCGTCTCCTTCTCGCCTGACGGATCCAGGATCGTGTCGGGCTCGACCGACCAGACCGTGCGGGTGTGGGACGCCGTCACGGGGCGGGCGGCTCTGCCGCCACTCGAGGGGCACACAGGCGCAGTGTGCTCCGTGGCTTTCTCCGCAGACGGATCCAGGATCGTCTCGGGATCTGCGGACAAGACGATACGCGTGTGGGATGCTCTCACCGGGCGGGCGCTGCTCCCGCCGCTCGAGGGGCACGAGGGCACGGTGTGGAGCGTGTCCTTCTCCCCGGACGGGCGCAGGATCGTCTCGGGCTCACAAGACAGCACCGTGCGCGTATGGGACGCCGCCACCGGCCAGCCAGCGCTCCCACCGCTTGAAGGCCACGAGCAGGACGTGACCTGCGCCGCCTTCTCCCCCGACGGATCCCGGATCGTCTCGGGGTCGGAGGACAACACCCTGCGCGTGTGGGATGCGCTCACCGGGCGCGCAGCGCTGCCGCCGCTCACAGGCCACGAGGACTGGGTGCTCTCCGCGGCATTCTCGCCCGACGGGGCGCGCATCGTCTCGGGCTCGGCGGACTGCACCGTGCGCGTGTGGCACGCCGCCTCCGGTGCCGCCGCGCTCCCGCCGCTCGCGGGCCACGGGAAGGGCGTGCGGAGCGCGGCCTTCTCGCCGGACGGCGCCCGGATCGTGTCGGGGTCGGACGACCAGACCGTGCGCATGTGGCATGCTGCGACGGGACAGACAGCGCGGCCGCCACTCGAAGGGCACGAGAGCGCGGTCTGGAGCGTGTCCTTCTCGCCAGACGGATTCAAGATCGTCACGGCGTCGAAAGACAACATTGTGCGGCTATGGGACGTCGCCTCCGGCCAGGCAGCCCTGCCGTCTCTCGAAGGGCACAGAGCCATGATCTGGTCCGTGTCGTTCTCGCCTGACGGCTCCAGGATCGTCTCGGGGTCGTACGACAGGACCGTGCGCGTCTGGGACACGATCACCGGACAGGCGGCCCTCCCGCCGCTCGCGCGGCACAGGGGCTCGGTGCAGGCTGTGGCCTTCTCGCCCGACGGGCGCAGGATCGTCTCGGGCGCGGAGGACAGTACCGTGCGCGTATGGGACGCCGCCACCGGACAGACGGTGCTCCCGCCGCTCAGGGGGCACCAGGACATCGTGCAGGCCGTGGCTTTCTCGGCGGATGGGTGCAGGATCGTGTCGGGCTCGGACGACCGCACCGTGCGGCTGTGGGACGCTGCCACAGGACGGCTGGCGCTCGCGCCCCTCGCCACCAGCGACGCGGTGCGATCTGTGCTCTTCTCGCTCGATGGGTCCCGAATCATCGCGAAGCTATCCAATGGCACTGTGCACGTATGGGACGCGCGCACCGGAATTCTGCAAGAGGATGCGCGATGCGATACCCGCTCGCCGTACAACACCGACGATGGCGCGGGCCAGGTTCTCGCGAGCTTGGACGTAGACGGCTACTTCAAGGACATCAACACCGGGCGCCACCTCTGCAGGCTCCCGGCGGGTTTTGCCTTCGATCGCACATACCACCGCAGGAATGTGCGCTACCACCAGTCGTGCTGCGTGCTTGTGAGGAATATATCTGACAGTTTGTTCGTCCCTGTCATCGTTCATTTTCCCTCGTAATGGCTCTTGTTTTTATGCATGTCCATTCGCTCTATCTGGTCCATTGTGGATGACAGCCTATGATTATTTTCTGTATTATTTAGACGGGCCCTCGCGTATGATGCCTCTGTTGACCATGGCATCTAATGTAATGTCGATATCCCATCCTGTGAACGGCCGAATTCGATAAAATTCCATCGAGTAAAGAAATAATATCACGGTGAGGATGCAGAGAAATAACAGCAAGCCTTCCCCTGCTCGAGGTTCGAACAAGTGATGTGGCTGTGCCACTGCCACAAACTGGCTGAGCTCGACTCGGTCGCCTGCCCGATTGGGAGACCCCCGTCCATATGCATGCTCTTCTCCACCCTTGGCAGCAGTTCCGAGATGGATGAACGGCCTTCCAGGCCAGCCTTTCCGTATCATTTCTGATGCCACGAAGGCATTTTATCTCGGTTACTATGCCACTGAATTCCGCATTTGGACTCCGAATGCTTCGCGACTTCGGCAGTGACATCCCAATCATACTGTTGGCACATCTGAACACTCGGTGGATTGTAGGAAAATATGAAGATTTTGGCACATCTAAACGTCGAGCATCGCGATATGAGGTATGAAGATTGTACTAATCGTAGCCATTGCAAAGGGCCACCTACAGCCATACCGGGATATGTTTGTTTTTCATTCATGTGCCTATTTTGGCGCTGGCGGGCAAATTCACAGCACAAATCAAATCAATTGGAGGCTTGCGGTACGAGATAGGTACATGAGAAGAGGTACATGAGAGGAGGCCCCGAGGTACACAAGAAGACGTAGGATAGGCAAGATAGGTAATTACAGACATATATGAATCATTGAGTCCTTCCCGCGCATTAAGTATGACCATCGCGCCTCTGCTGGAAATGGGGATCCATGAGGAAGCCTCCGGGCAGCGGCGAGGCCTCGCGAGCGCTGGACGGCCCAGCTTGCTGAGATGGCGGCTGAAGGGGCTGGAACATCTGATTGGGATGCGCACCTGTAGGAGGGTATCCTTGGCCGGTAAAATTTGGCAGCGTATTATATGCTGGGCCTGGTTGCTGCTGGAAGTGTTGCGGCGCATGGTGTTGATACCCCTGGTTGGTATAGACCTGATGATTGAATCCAGGCGCGTAATGCTGAGGCGGTGCCTGACCATAGCCGGCGAGGGGATGATAGTAAGGTGCCTGGCCCCAGAAGGGCTGCGTGGCGGCCTGTGGCATATATCCTTGCTGCTGCATAGTCTGCAGATGCGCAGTTTGCATCAATGGAGGTACAGCGGTATCAGCCGAGGGCATTGCGGGGACAGCGGATGCGACGGACTCAGGAGCAGCGGTTGCAGCTGGGTGAGAGCCGGCAGGTACAGGGAGGACAGCGGGAGTGACAGCAGCAGCATGGGAGGTGGCCACGGGAAGAGTAGATGCCAAGGAGCCACCAGCCGCGGCTGCAGCCTCAGATGAGACTCGGACTTCGCGTCTGTCGGTGGGAGCAACACTGGGACCTGTATTGGCTCGGGGTGTGGCATCCGCCGATGCGGCGGCTGGACTAGTGCTGCGCGATGAGGCCGTTCTCGACGCAGTGGGTAGCAATAGCCCAAAGTTCGCAGGGCCCTTCCCGATGTTCGGCCGCGGAAACTGCTTTGACTTGGTGGGTTCCTCAGCCGTCTTATCGCGTGAGGCGGGGGTGGGAGTTAGAAGATGTGCCGATGATGGGGATGACGGTGGCGACGACGGTGATGATACCATGCTTGTGTTCAGTGGCGTCAATGGCGACGAAATCCCCATCTGTTTCATTCTTGACAGTGCGAGATTGACTTTGGCCCTCGGTTGAGGCCTAGCGGGGACGTCCGACGTTGAGGCGACAGATTGTGGTGCTGGGGACATGCGCGACTTGGTCCTACGTGTAACGTTGGACTCGTCAGGGATTGCTTTGCGCTTGAGGTCTGCGCTGGTGGAAGATACATCTGGGTCGCTGTCTGACCCCGATGCCACGTAGGTCGGCTTGGTGGGCAGGGTAGGCTTCTTCGGCGATGGTTCATCGCTGGAAATCTCCAGGACGTCGTCGTCATCGTTTACGATGGCGGCCTTCGGTTTCGTCTTGCTCTTTGACTTTGGCTTCGGTTGCGGCTTCAGCTTCGTTTTCTCATTGCTCGCATCATCCACCTTCATCTTGCCCTTGCCCTTCTCCTTCGGCTGCACCTCCTTGGCCTTTGCGACGGTCTTTGCTCGTGTGCGTACCGGCGGCGGCGTGAGCGAAGCTGCCTTGCTGTTCCCAGGATCCGAGTTCCCATCATGGGGGTTTTCAGAGGGGGGGCTCGGGGCGTTGTTATCGCCGTTGTCGTTGTCGTTGTCGTTGTCGTTGTCGGAAGGTGGGTCGCTCTTTGAGTTGCCGCTGATGAACGTCAACCTGCGCCTGCCTTGGGGACATTTCGTGGTGGAAATCAGCGGCTTGAGCCCGCTCATATAGTCTGAGTGTTCAATTGTCAGTATAATGCTTATGCGGAATTACTAGACAAAGAACGTACCTCGCTTCCAAACTTGACTTGAGATAGGCTTGAAAAACCTTTTTTCAGGCGGGCCACGGTTGGCCGCGCGGACTGCTTCAAGAAGAATATCTAGGCTCACTCCAGAGAGAATGGCCAGCCCCTTCGAAGCACCAGTCTGCACGGGCGTAGGTACATTGAAGGGCCAGACATCCGCGACGATGTGCTCAATGCCCATGAGCATGAGAAGCTTACCCCAAGGCCACTTCGTGCCCTTCAGAACACCGCCAGCGTCGCCTGCGAGAGATAATCATAAGCTATATGATAATGAAATTATTTAAATAAAACTTACCCCAAGCCCATTTGAGTTCATCACGCAGCTGCGTCACGACGGGATCATCTGGATCAGATATTTCGACGTCTCCATGATGTTGCGTGGTTCTGCGTCTGATAGCCAATTGCTTTGAGGTACCGTCGGACATCTCGGAGTCTTCCAACGGTTCAAGACCACCGTCGCCCCACGCGTGTGCGACTATCTCATCGGATTTGTTCTTGCTGAAAATAGAACTGCGCCAGCTATGATAGAAGTATAATAATTCTAATCACATACCATGCATAAGCCATGACATGCCCTTTGAACGTATCCTCATCCGCACGGCAGATGTCCTCAAAGAACTAAGAGAGCAGTCAGATATGTGAAGATGATCTGGAAGTATAATGACATACCCCCTTGAGACGAGGCGTAGATATTATAAGCGCCAGTCCGCTGTCTTGCAAAATCTGGGTACCGGTGATGATCATCACGGCGTCACAGCCCAGCGATTTTGCAGCAGCATGCATCTGTTGTCCCTGTCAGACCTGCACATTTTAATATGATGGTAAACTCACTCTGTTGCCGATCTTCCCGAAGGTCTTTTCAACATTCTTTTCACGCACGTTGACTCTTTCTCCTTTCTCCATCCTCACCAACTCCTTGATTTCCCTGAGCGCCGCAAGGATATCTTTGTACTTATCGTCTTCCAGGTAATAGGCCTTGAATGCTTCGTAGCACCTCCTCTCGACCCGGCTCTTCTCGGCGTTTCGGACGACTGGGGGATGAACATGAGTGAATATAACATATATGTAAGTATTAATTATACGTACATGGGTCTTTATGTTTACCGGCCTCGTCAAAAGCCTCGGTGAGGTCGGCGCGCGCCAGTTCCTCGACTCGAAAACTAGGAACCTTGAACGCTGATTGAAAGTCGTTCCAAGGATTTTCGCCGGGAGTGACCGACTTCGGATCAGATAGCTTGAAGTATTTTTTTGCGCAGAAACGCGGGATCGAGTGCGGTCTCCTCAGCCATTGTAGAGAAGATGTCGGATATTTTGATGAACTCTTGCTCAATCCTCTCCTCATGCTTTTTCAGCACGCGGGTTTTCTTTGGCGTGTCCTCCCAGTCCTCACTATAGCCAACAAACTCGTCCTCGGCGCCAGGCACCACATCCTCAGCATCAGACCTCACATCTCCCGCGCTGGACACCACATCTCCCGCGCCGGATCCCACATCTCCCGCGCCGGACCCCACATCTCTCGCGCCAGACCCCACATCTCCCGCGCCAGACCCCACATCTCCCGCGCCAGGTCCCTCATCTCCCGCGCCAGATGTTGTGACCTCTGCGGCAGCCTTCGCAGCAGGCGGAGGAATTGCTGCGGGAACAGCCCGAGTGGGCAGAGGGGCTGCTGGTGTTGACGGAGTGATAGAAAGGGAGGGAGGCTGAGCAAGGGCAGTGGACAGTAGCATTGGGGAAGGTGGCAATTGCGAGGGCATGGCAGGCTGCTCCTGCTGCTGACGAGATGGGTGATGAAGTTGCATGTGCTGAGGCGCTTCCGATGATGATAACAGCAAGCCTACTGTGGGTTGCTGCTGCTGCTGTTGAGGCGGGGGGTGAACTAGCGGCACATGCTGAAGCGCTGGAGATGGCGGCAACGACAAGCCGACTGTGGGCTGCCGCTGCTGCTGCTGCTCCTGCGGTTGCGTTGGATAGATACTATGCTGCTGCTGGGGATGGAAGGGATGGTATTGGGATGGTGCTCCGTATTGCGAGTAGAACTGGCCACCATATGGATGCCCATATACGCCACCGCCGATTCCATTGTCAGAAGTGATCTGTTGATTCTGGAAAGTACCGTAATGGTACTGCTGAGCCAACGGGTGTGATTGCTGCTGCGCAGATGGCGGACGGTATGGCTGGTGACCCTCTGTTCCCTCTGACTGCTGTAGCGCAGCCAAATTGACCTCTTGATTGGCTGCGCGTGGTGGCAGCGCCGATTGCTCTTGTAAGGAAGGAGCCGTAAGATTCAGTGCCGGTGGGGGCACAGGAGACCGGTTGGAACCACGCTCGTGTCGAAGCTCGTGAGCTTCGTGACTCTGTGACGGGAGAGGCGGTGGTTGCTGGTGGTGCTGGTGCTGTGGAGGACCCAATGCTGACGGCACAAGTGCAAGGCCTGGAGCGTTGGGAAAGATGAGGTTCTGGGTGCCCTCCATGCGGTGAGTGTCATCTTGCTGCACCGAAGGCCCTTCTGTAAGAAATGGGTCGCTATCGCGGCGAGTCGATGCGGATGGAGAGGGCGAGGGTGTCACACCCTCAGGGACTGGCACAGGCTGATTGCGCCGGGAGAGTGCTGTCTTGTGCATTATGGGGGTAGCTTTCTCGGTCAGTGCTACGTTTGAGCGCAGCTTAGTTGGCGTCTCGTTCTTGCGATCGACCTCTTGTTGAGGTCGGCGCCGCGGTGGAGGTTGCACTGTGGACATAGAGGGTGGTGGAGATGATGGAGGCGGTTGGAGGCGATCAAAATGTTCAAGAGTTGCGCTATCAATGGGCGAGCTGGGGTATGATGTCTCATTTGAATGGGGCGAGACAGTATCGTTCGAGCTTTGAGTCATAGAGCTGAAAGAGAAGGTATAGCATCAGTGGAAAATAACTATGCGACATCTATCATAACTCACCAGGACAAAAATTGCACTAAAAAGAGAGCTTTTCAAGAAGATATCGGTCAGTGAGAGCAAGAGGTATGTTATAGATGAATTTGGTGGAGGTTTCAGTGTTTTTTCAGTGTTTTTTGGGGGCGACAGTACGACAGCAGGGAAGGGGGGGATGAAAAAAGTGTTTCATTCGGCTGAGAAGTATATACAAGATCCCTGTGCGAAAGTTGTCTTCGAAGCGTTGGGTTTGTAGGGTATAGATGTTGATAAATGGGGCCATCGGGGATCGAGAATGAGCCAAGCAAGAAGGATGTAGGTGGAGAGAATCCACGTTTTGGCCTGATTAGGTCGCAACCACGAGATATCATCGAGCCAATCATCATCCGTATAACGATACGCGTATTTGAGATCTCTTATCCTAGGTGCGTTAGTTCTCTGAAAAATACGGTTAAATGATCAGGATGGCAGGAATATGTGCCCCAACTCACCTGTAGTTTTTGATGCTCGATTTCACAGCCGATCAAATGTCAATATAGCAGGTCTGTTATACTACGCAACTACATCCAAACCTCTTACTGCAACTTCATGGGCCGACGAGCTAAACACTTCACTGCCCAAGCAAAAATTTCTGCGTCACGTATATCATCTCATAAATGGGATACCAGTGCTCAGTAAGTCACATCATGGCTAAATATCGTGTATCTAATCCATTTGTAGCGGCCAGGAGATTCGCCGTATGGCCTATCTTTCATCTCATAGTCGCAAACAGCCCAACCGCCTACCCCAGCTCGTTCCTATCCCCAAACGTCTCCAGGAACTAGCTCAAAAGCCCCTACCAGCCTCTGATCTTTTCCAACAGGCTGCCAGGGATCCAGACGCAGTCGACGAGTCAGATCTCCCGGTCTGGGACCATGCCCCGCCCTATGCATCGGCCCCACCACCTGAAACGGAAGAAGAAGCCAGATTCACAAGGAACCTAGTAGATGTGATGCATGGGCGTCGGCTTAGAGTGTCTAAGGTCAGACGGAGGGCGAGAATGGAGGTTGGGATGAGAATAGCTGTTGGGGAGCTACGGGAGATGCTGGCAGTGCAACTACGGGAACATCTGGACAATTGGATGGAATTAGATGCACTAGTAGGTGAGTACGAGGACTGCGAGAGGCATCTAATGATGGCCCAGAACTTGTTGCAATGGTCAGCTCGAGAGACTCTCCAACTGAGGGTGGAACTCGAGGCAGCGAGAGGTGGCTTGCAATCTTACACAGATCTATATCACTCCTACTACACGCAATAACAATTTGATTCTTCTATAAACCCACATGCTAAGATACGGGGAGAGCTAGTATAGCTGATAATAAGCAAGACCGCACACGATGAATGGTTGCTTGCGTGTGCGATGTTACTTCATACCCTTTCAGAACTGCCCAGATGCCTGCTAGAGTCCAGACCCCACAATCATATCCATTCCGCTGCACCGGCTTGACCATGAGAGGGTATGCTTCCCACGTGAGGGAATCATCTTGGAGCATATCATTCCCCTTGGCGCGTGCGATGGTGGTCAGTCGGGTTATCAATTTCATGATGTCCTGTAGTTGTGTCAATAAAAGTAGGATCCTCGGCAAATATAACTGACCTTGATGTCGGAGAACCACCCTCCACGATCCGCAAAGCTATCTATCAGATGGACGCGCTTCTTTGCTGGATAAATGACGCAAAGCACCCAGTGGCAGGCATCTTTGCGGTGTATTGGCAGGACCCAGGCGGGCTTGGTCCAGTATTCGGAACGTTTGGTATTGCGCCAGATGTCTTCATCGCTGGCTGCATACCGTATGCGAACGAGATCGTGTGTCGTCAGAATTGCAACATCTGACCTGCTGAACTCGTCGATGAAGTGGGATTGAAGTAGCAGAGCCGCACCGTTGATACAGTCATCGTTGAGCATCGACGTCGGCGAGACGAACCGTGCTATATCTTCAGGTGCGTACGAGATACGGGATCGCGCACCGCTAGCGGCCAGAACACGAGGGGCAAGGCTGATGTGGGCAAGTGTGTCCGATATATCATCTGGTAAGTCTTCTACATCTTCCAGAAGATAATCATTCTTAATTTCATCCATTAGCTGAGCAATACACTGGATATGCAGTGCACAATCACGCACCGGCAGTCTCCACAACACCTCCGCAGCTACATCGTCATCCAGCATGTCACTTTCTACTAGACCGTCCAACTCATCCTCTAGAGCGTCAACCACCATTGCCTCCTCACTGTCCTCCACAACTAAAGGTGCGTCGATGGTGATAGAATCGTAATCGAGGGACTCTGAAGTGCTCAGCATGACAGTTGTCACCCAATCGAGCGTGGTAGATGGACTAATGCCGAGAACACGATTAGCAGTGTCGGTAGCCTGGGCAATAGCAGATTTGATCTGGATGTCGGATTGCAGGGCAAACGTCCACTGCGGCTGCAGTAAACGCAGTTGAATGTGATGCTCTTGAAGTAGTGGATGTATCATATGGTCTTGGAGAAATAATATTAATGATCATATCATCTGCAAAACAAATTACTCACATTCTGGCATTTGGATAGCGAGCTCAACTTCAGCGAGCTCTCTCCCCAGCTGTGCACACATGTGGTCTGCCTCAAGGCCCAAGCGACGGCGCTCCTCGAGACAACGATCATGTTTCATCAGTGCTCTTATCCCGTCACGCACGTTGGCATCATCTAGCCAGCGGGGAATCCGCTCATGTTCCCTAGATATCCATACGTCCTCCATCAGCGACGAGTCGTCACGCAGCTGGGAAAGTTTTGTTGGTAGGGGTTTGGGGATCGGGATGTTCCAGGAGGGGTCGTGTAGGCCGTCCAGTTTTGCACAATACTTATTGAAGGTGCGTATAGACCGTAGCAGGGCTGGGGTCCGTTTGGTGATGGCGTTGCGAGTCTTCTGATGTATTTTTGTACCTGAATGAAAGACGTTGGACAGTCATCATACAATGACCGATATCATGACGTACCTAAGCTCTGATGTTTCCCTCCCGCAGCCTGATCCAGTCTTTCCCATTCCATAAAACTCCCAATGGCCCTCTTGCGGACGTTGATTTTCATGTCGCGCGCAAGCAGCAGTGTCCGGATGAACTCAATGTTGACGCCGGCAAGCTCCGGGAATTGATCCTGTATGTTGAGGGATGCGTAGAGGCGTTCGACTTGTGCTTGAAGACCGCTCTGGCATTCCATGAGGCCACAGAGACTGGATTTGACGTCCTTTGTAGATACGCCGGCCTGAGATAATGACGTGCGGGTGTCCTCGATGGTTTTCTCGAGGGCACCTATCTCTGTCTGTAATGACAGGACTACGTCTACCTCCTTTTTGAGTCGCACTGGAGCATCTATTGCTATTTTTCAGTATGATTACGAAGTCAAACAAGATGTAACTTACGAGTGCGGATAGACGTCTGTGTCTCTACCTGATGGACCCACTCACTGCGCAAAACATCCTCCTCCACAGCACATGCTTCGATGGTCTCTGTTGCCCTCTGCGTCTCCTTTTTGATGCCTTTCTCTCCGTCGAGTTTTCGCTTGGCCCACTGGCCAAGCTCTTCGCGATGATCCTGAGCGACCGAGGCCAGAAATCGATCGATAATCCAGAGACGATGTCGACGCTGGATGATGGTTACAAGTTAGCGCAATTTCATCAGCATGATGACCGTGTTTACTCACTCCCATAGTTCTCGTAATGCCGATGAGCCTCCGAAGGCGAGACCAAAGACGCTCGACACCTTCACCGTCA
The DNA here is from genome assembly GCA_014898675.1 of Athelia sp. TMB. Classification (NCBI taxonomy): domain Eukaryota; kingdom Fungi; phylum Basidiomycota; class Agaricomycetes; order Atheliales; family Atheliaceae; genus Athelia; species Athelia sp. TMB. The sequence goes on along the minus strand of JACXVL010000270.1, from coordinate 2,142 downwards.
CTGAGTCCCATTCCCTTTTGAAGGCGAGGGTTATATCTCAATTGGCAAGACCACTGGTGTGCGTAGGCGTGCATCGCCGAGGTGCAGAACTTGATGCGTTTGAGAGCGTCGTCAGTGATAATATAATACTGCAGTAATATTGGATGTCAGTAGATGTATAATATAAAATCATAGACGACCTACTTTGTTTAGAGACACATCGAATACGCAACCAACGTCGATGATGAATACGCAGGTCGCCTCAGGGGGGAGCAATGCAAGTACATGCTCCATCAGAGCCACCCCGTACTTCTGTTGCTCGCCTGGGGTGTCGATGTTCGCGACAAATAGGGGCACATCGTGACGACAGACCATGGCCATGAGGCCAGCATCGTCGAAATGCCCCATATCAGTCTTTGCCTTCCGGCCGTCAGCGGCCGTATGCGAGTCTTGGCACTCTTGGATAATCTCTTCAGGGACTTGAGGGCGGAACTTTCGTGGGGGACGCTTACGCGCTGCGTTGATCCGATTCCCAACGGCATCAACTGTATCCTTGGGGACTATTTGAGCGGCGTCATGAAAATGAGGCCCGTCTCCTGATGCGGCCTGGTGCCGATGGTGGAAATTGCCGTCCAAGGCCATATGCACATCACCGCCCCTGTAATGGTCTTAGAATGAAAGTAAATATAACTATTGGACATACGTACTCGTCCAAGTTGCGACCCCATCTACTTCCGCCAAAGCATGCAGGGCACAGCTTTTGAAGTTGGCGATTCGCTTCCCCACGAGCTAAAGCAACTCCATCTTGCGATAATTCGGCGCGATTCGCTTTGCGGGACTGTTTGAGGATGTTATCACACTTGATCAAAGCTTCATCGATGCGACGTTGAACCTCAATTTGAAGGGTGTCATGCCACTGGATGGCACTGCTCAAACTCCTGCGAAACGGGTCTAGAACACGTCGTCCCTGTAGAGACAGAATAAGTATATTGGCAATGAGATTGGGCCGAATCTTACCTTATCATCCAAGACGTGAAAACCACGTCGCGTGTAAAATGTGTGCAGAGCATTCGCGAGCGCGTTCACCGCGTCACAAGAGCGTTCAAACATCGCACGATAAAGACCTAGCAATTCAAGAGACACGGCGACCTTCGGCTGCTGCGGAGCTGAAGGAAACAGCCCATGGAGAACAAGGACCAGATGTAATGGCTGGCAGGCGCAGTGAGGCACTGTAACCTTGCGGAAATCTGAGGGACTAGTAGCTTAGTGAAAGCGTATAGGATAAATTTATGTTGCGCACGATCAAAGTATAGGCAGGTCATTGAGGACTCCTTGAACTGGTCGCAACCACATTCTTGCCTCTCGATCACCTCAGCGCGCTCAGCTGGCTTCCCCAAACTCCGACTCGTGTACGACAGATATGCATCGACCATGTCCTCCACGTTCTCCTGCCAGTGCCTATACTCGTTGTAATCCGCCGTGTTGGGAAGGATACGTCGCTTCGTCCTCTTGCAGTCGAGAGTATCAGGAGTGGGGGGTTGTGGTGGTTGAGGATCAAGGACTGGTTCAGCTGTTTGTTGCCCGTCGTCATAGTCCATGTCTGCCGCGTCGTCAACATAGACCAAGTCATTGTTGTCCTCGTATATTTCTTCGGCATTTGCGTCTTCCTCTGCTTCAGCTTCTCTCCGTAGAAACAGCAGTCTCTCGTGCAGTCCCTTATACCTTCCCGAGGAGTCCCTGATAATAACTTTAGTTCCTGATTTTTTCCGATAATTCTTACGATTGGGACTGGAGAAGAAGGACCCATGGCCACCGGTCACAAGCTGTTGGCCTCGAAGTCTTGAAGTCTTCAATCTAGTCATAGAGAGGTGCAGGGGGGGAGTGACAGCCGAAGAAAATGGCACAAGGAAAAACGATAAGTACAAAGCGCCAATGATATTCTCACAGTATGATACGGTACAAAACATAGCTGGGATGAGATGAAAGGTATGAGGGATGAAACGGTGGCGAGAAGGATGAAAGGATGACACCATGTGCACAGATGGATCTGTGCTAGGTACAGATGTTGACAAGATTTATGAGAACATTTAGTGTAGGATAGACCATTTGTAGAGGGTGCAGATAGAGCAAAAGGTTCAAAATCTTCGTCGAGATCTATCTCAA